>SJYC01131400.1:0-34991 GCA_006408675.1 Madoqua kirkii
TGTCCTAGGTTTTCTCTTTTCTCCCTCTGTCTCTTTTAAATTGAAATATAGTTGATCTACTTCTCTTCCTAACTAATGGTTATCAATAAATATTCTTAAACATTTATTGAATGGCGTATCTTTAATCTCTGGGTAATTTTAAACAGTTTTTGGGCAAATGAAACAAAAATCATTCATTTCTTTCAGTCAGTGTTTGGATAAATATAATGGAAACAAGTAATTAAATTTAGTATTTTCTAAACATGAAAAGCTATCTGAGTTGTGCAATTTTTTGAAAATGTATAATTAGTTGTTAATGTTTTATAGTATCTCAATCATGAACGGTGTAACAAACTTTTTTTTTTTTCCCATAGAATACATTACGTAGGGCTTCCCTGGTGGCTCAGTGATAAGGAATCCACCTGCCAATGGAGGAGACACAGGCTGCTTTCTGGATCTCTGATCCAGGAAGATCTCACATGCCTGGAGTAATTAAGCTCCTGTGACACAACTATTGAGCCTGTACTCTAGAGCCCAAGGAGCCACAACTACTGAGCCCATGTAGCACAACTACTGCAGAGAAGGCAATGGCACCCCACTCCAGCACTCTTGCCTGGAAAATCCCATGGGCAGAGGAGCCTGGTGGGCTGCAGTCCATGGGGTTGCTAAGAGTCAGACATGACTGAGCGACTTCACTTTCACTTTTCACTTTCATGCATTGGAGCAGGAAATGGCACCCCACTCCAGTGTTCTTGCCTGGAGAATCCCAGGAATGGGGGAGCCTGGTAGGCTGCCGTCTATGGGGTCCCACAGAGTCGGACACGACTGAAGCGACTTAGCAGGAGCAGCACCAGCACAACTACTTAAGTCCAACGCCCTAGCGACTGTGCGTGCATGCATGTTCAGTCACTCAGTAATGTTCGACTCTTTGCGACCCCGCGGACTACAGCCCACCAGACTCCTCTGTCTGTGCGATTTTTCTGGCAAGAACACTGGAGAGGGTTGCCATTTCCTCCTCCAAGGGACCTAGAGCTTGCGCTCTGCAACAAAAAGAAGCCACAACAATGAGAAGCCTGTACATCACAACTAGAGAGTAGCCCTCGCCTGCTGCAACTAGAGAAAAGCCCAAGCAGCAACAAAGACCCAGCACAGCCAAAATAAATAAAATGAAAAATTTTAAAGAATACTTTAAAACTATAAGTTTATGAATTCAATACATTTAATTTAAATTCTCAGTGTCTGAGCTAAATTCCTAAGCAGTAAGGAAAAAATTATAAACACTGTAAAACACAACTTTCACAACTTTTTAAAATCCCAAATCTCTCAACTGAACTGTTCTAGTTCCATCTGAATCCTTTGGGCCAAGTTGCACTGAAACTAGACTTTTTTCCAGGGTATTCACTGCCCAAGTGTCAGCTTTTAAAGGTCTGAAAAAACCTGCTTTAAAGAAAACCAGAGAAAATGAGATAGGTCAGCCAAGACAAGTGTGCCATGTGGCAAATAGAGGTTTCTCTGTGATCCAACTAAAATAGCAGTGCTGTTATACCCATACACACATATAACTGTAATATTTCTATGGTTTTTCCCATTAACCTTTAATCTAAACATTAATTTTTTTCAACTTGGCTTTGATTTTACATGAAAAAGATAAAGAGAATGAAATAGTGAAAAAATTCACACAAATTAATAAAAGAAAAAACTGAGACACAGTAAGAATAAGAACTCGCCCAGTGTATTCCTAAAGAGGAATATCTAGATTAAATCTCATGCCATTTCTTTTTAACAAAAGCTGCTTCTCCTACCACATCATGCAAAAAGAAAAAGAGAAGGAAAAAGATTAAAAAAAAAAGACACAATCATGAGCACTGGTCTACTCGAACAATTTTTAAGAAGGAAGCAAACCACATTAATTCTGGCAACTATCCTAGATTCATCTGAACCTGTATAGAATTTATTCATTTGTACTCCATAAAAATAAAGAAATGATACTATCTTAAAAACAATTCCTTCACTGGTGTAATGAATCATTTATTTTTTTGCTATTTATCTTTTCACATTTTAAAACTTATATTCTAGCTAATACAGAACCTATTGGGGAAAAATCCATCATATGACATTGCAAAGAAATACACATATAGTAGGTACTTAGTAAGTATTTGTTGGTTGAATACTTTGTCTATTCATAGTGCCTTGAAATCAGTAAGTATCTGAATAGCTGATGATATGATTAGCCGTCAATGACTCTGGTCTTAAAGTTCTGGTTTTGTACTTCTGTTTGAAAAAGGGTTCTAAAATAAAAATAAAAATAAGATATTTATTAGGTATATCTTTTATAACTATCTTTATAAATAAAGATACTTATTAATAAAAATAAAAAAAAAGAAAAAGGGTTCTATCTTAATCATCATAACACATTTCTGTGTTATCTGACTTGATTTATCATTTCTCTAGTATTCTTCATTTTATCAAAATGGCTTCAGAATGACAACCAGGCAAAACAAATCTTTTTTATTCTGTAGATTACAATGGGCAGAATATGCCAAACAATTCCATACTTGTTTAATAAACATTTACTGCAAATTTAATCTATATTAGACACTATGTTAAGTGCTGTGGATACAAGGTTAGAGTTAAAAAACTTTTTAACCTGAGGCATTATCAAAACAGAAGAGGATATAGACATATAAATAAATAATCACAATACTGTATGAAGTGTACACACATCATTCAATAAATATTTATTGAAAACCTCATACGACAAACACTGTAACAAGGCCTGGGATACAGCAATGAACAAGGTTCTAGGGTCCTTGCCCTCACAAACTTTATAAGTTAACATGGCTTCAAAGACCTCCCAAGTCTCCAGAAAAATAACCTATAGTCAAATATCACAAGAACACATGAAGGAATATACCGATAAAGAAATCAATGAGTAAAAGAAGCAACAAAAACAAATAAGCAGAGATAAAAGATACTAAAATTAATGGACACAGAATATTTAATAAGTACATTTAGTATGTTTAGAGAAATAAAGGCAACAAAAAGAACCAAGGGAAAAAAATCATCAAAAATTGCCACACAGATTTGAAAAAGAAATAAGAAAACCTTTAAAAATGAAAATACATAGCAATTAAAAATATTAAAGAGAAAAAGTGAATTTAGAAGAAAAAATAAAATAAGGCTGAATTAACCAAGTAAAGAGAGATGAGAGGGATAAAGCAGGACATTCCAGACAGAAAAGACAGTGTATGCAAAAACATGAAACCATGAAGCTGAATTCTGTGTTTGGGGAAATAAAAGCTGAATTATATTGCTGAAGCATAATGTGCAAGTGTTTAAAAAGACAAGCGATTACATCAGAAAAGTCATCCAGGGCTAGATTGTGAAAGTCTTCATGCTCTATATTTCTCAACTCTATAGTCTATGTATGCCTATACTGATACTTGAAGTTCTTATTTTATATACAAATTTATATGCATATATAGTAAATAATATTTCCAGTTTTTAAATATATAAATTCTTAGTTAAAAGAAAATAAATAGCTATTGGGCAATTTGGCAGACAACCCCAAAATCCTCTCTTTACAAACACCTAGATAGGCTGAATAATATTTAATAGGGGTATTTTTAAATATACAGCTGAGCTCCCAAAAGATAAAAAGGTAATTCCAAGAGGAGGAAAAATGAGAGTAAATTGAAACTCAATATGGTATTTGGGTATGACTCTCCTACCAAGGGAAAAAGATAAGGCAGTGAAATGCCTGATTCGTACCACAGGAGGCTGAATTTAATGATCACACAGGAATAAAAGATGAAGCACTGGACCACATATGTGTGGGAACTGGATCTGAGATCATCTGCGTAAAGCTGAGATGCTTGAGAGACAATCCACACAGTAGCTAAGTGAAGTAGAAAATTACGCACTATCATAGAGAAACAAGAAAGTTCTTCTATGTAGAAAAAATATATAAATAAAACAATAAAAAGAATTACCACACTTGGAAATATAAAAACAAGATGTGTGACAATCACTTGAAACTCAGTCCCATGATCCTCACCCCTGGCATACATACCCTATGTAACCCTGCAAGTGAACAGAACCCGTGAACTGCTTTTAACCAACAAAATACAGTAAGGTGCAAGATAGATGTGATTATGTGTATGTGATAACACTGCATTAGACTGTAGCACCCATTTTGCTAGAGGCTCTCTTTCCCTTGCTGCTTTTGAAGAAGCAAGCTACTATTTAGGGGGTTGCTTATCTTAAGGGGTCCCATGTGGTGCTGGAGAAGACTCTTAAGACAGCAAGGAGATAAAACCAGTCAATCATAAAGGAAATCAACCCTGAATATTCATTGAAAAGAGTGATGCTGAAGCTCCAATACTTCAGCCACCTGATGTGAAGAACCAACTCACTGGAAAAGACTCTGATGCTGGGAAAGATTGAAGACAGGAAGAAAAAGGGACAGCAGAGGATGAGATGGTTGGATGGCATCATTGACTCAACGGACACGAGTTTGAGCAAACTCTGGGAGATGGTGAAGAACAGGGAAGCCTGGCATGCTGCATTCCATGGAGTGCCAAACAGTTGGACACGACTTAGCAATTGAACAACAACAATGTGACAAATTACTGAGGATGGCCTCTAGGAGCTAAGTTCAGTTCAGTTCAGTTCAGTCGCTCAGTCGTGTCCAACCCTTTGCAACCCCATGAATAGCAGCACGCCAGGCCTCCCTGTCCATCACCAACTCCCGGAGCTCACTCAGACTCGCGTCCACCGAGTCAGTGATGCCATCCGGCAATCTCACCCTCAGTCGACCCCTTCTCCTCCTGCCCCCAATCCCTCCCAGCATCAGAGTCTTTTCCAATGAGTCAACTCTTCGCATGAGGTGGCCAAAGTACTGGAGTTTCAGCTTTAGCATCATTCCTTCCAAAGAAATTCCAGGGCAGATCTCCTTCAGAATGGACTGGTTGGGTCACCTTGCAGTCCAAGGGACTCTCAAGAGTCTTCTCCAACACCACAGTTCAAAAGCATCAATTCTTCGGCACTCAGTCTTTTTCACAGTCCAACTCTCACATCCATACATGACACAGGAAAAACCATAGCCTTGACTAGACGGACCTTAGTCAGCAAAGTAATGTCTCTGCTTTTGAATATACTATCTAGGTTGGTCATAATTTTTCTTCCAAGGAGTAAGAGTCTTTTAGTTTCATGGCTGCAGTCACCATCTGCAGTGATTTTGGAGCCCCCAAAAATAAGTCTGACACTGTTTCCACTGTTTCCCCATCTATTTCCCATGAAGTGATGGGACCAGATGCCATGATCTTCGTTTTCTGAATGTTGAGCTTTAAGCCAAATTTTTCACCCTCCTCTTTCACTTTCATCAAGAGGCCCTTTAGCTCCTCTTCACTTTCTGCCATAAGGGTGGTGTCATCTGCATATCTGAGGTTATTGATATTTCTCCTAGCAATCTTGATTCCAGCTTGTGTTTCTTCCAACCCAGTGTTTCTCATGATGTACTCTGCATATAAGTTAAATAAGCAGGATGACAATATACAGCCTTGACGTACTCCTTTTCCTATTTGGAACTAGTCTGTTGTTCCATGTCCAGTTCTAACTGTTGCTTCCTGACCTGCATACAGATTTCTCAAGAGGCAGGTCAGGTGGTCTGGTATTCCCATCTCTTTCAGAATTTTGCACAGTTCATTGTGATCCACACAGTCAAAGGCTTTGGCATAGTCAATAAAGCAGAAATAGATGTTTTTCTGGAACTCTCTTGCTTTTTCCATGATCCAGCGTATGTTGGCAATTTGATCTCTGATTCCTCTGCCTTTTCTAAAACCAGCTTGAACATCAGGAAGTTCACGGTTCTCGTATTGCTGAAGCCTGGCTTGGAGAATTTTGAGCATTACTTTACTAGCATGTGAGATGAGTGCAACTGTGCGGTAGTTTGAGCATTCTTTGGCATTGCCTTTCTTTGGGATTGGGATGAAAACTGACCTTTTCCAGTCCTGTGGCCACTGCTGAGTTTTCCAAATTTGCTGCCATATTGAGTGAAGCACTTTCACAGCATCACCTTTCTGGATTTGAAACTGGAATTCCAGCTCAACTGGAATTCCATCACCTCTACTAGCTTTGTTCGTAGTGATGCTTTCTAAGGCCCACTTGACCTCACATTCCAAGATGTCTGGCTCTAGATGAGTGATCACATCATCATGATTATCTGGGAGCTAAGGGTAGCCACTGTTCAAAATCCAGTAAGAAACTGATACTTCATTTCTAAAACCACAGGGAGCAGATTATTCTAAATGGAGTCCTCTCTATTCAAGCCTCAGGTGAGACTACAGCCCCAACTAACCTATAGCAACTGTGAGATGATAAACATGCGTTTATTTAAGCCACTAACTTGTGGGTAATTTGTTATGCAGCAAAGAAGACTAATACAAAGTGGAGCTAAATACTGTAAAACAACAGAATATAAGTTAAGAGGAGCATATTGAAAGTGAAAGGAGGTTCTCTGAAAAGAAGAGATAAGTTTGCCTTTAAGTCAAATATGCATTAAAAAAAAGCTTCCCACGTAGCTCAGTTGGTAAAGAATCTGCCTGTAATGCTGGAGACCCGGTTCAGGAAGATTCCCTGGAGAAGGAAATGGCAACCCACTCCAGTATTAATGCCTGGAGAATCCCTCTTGGACAGAGGAGCCTGGCAGGTTACAGTCCACAGCGTTGCAAGAATCAGACACGACTTAGTGCTATTGTTCTTTCTTTCTTTACAGAACAGAACTAGGAGAAACCAGTAACTCTCAAAACAATAGAGGGAAGAAGGGAATAATAATTTTTTTAAAAAGCCTATCAATGCCAAGATTAAGTTTAAAAATATAGGGGAGAAAAAATTCTTATAAATGTAGGATAAATAAATAGCATTAAAAATGGTGGAAATAAAAAGTGTATCAGTAATCAGAGTAAATATAGTAGGAAAAGAATGAGACTAAAGTTTTAAAATAACATAAATAGTTACCTGCTATTTATATTACAAACACCTATACACACAGAATAGCTGAAAGTAAAAACCTGGAAAAAAAATATGCCAGGCAAAAGACACTCTCTCTCTCTCCCTCTCTCCCTCTCTCTCTCTCTCTCTCTCTCTCTCTCTCAAGCATAAATTCAATATACAGCTTAAGTTTCAAGTCATCTCTGGAATTAGTACTCTTTTGATCTTACCTCTTAAAGAAACAAACCATTGTACCAATCTCACAGCTGATATAGTAAAATTTCATGAAAATACCACCTACACAGCATGCTTACCATATAATTAAGAAAGATTATTCTAACAGAGGACAATAACAAGCAAGACAGGCAGTATACATGACAGGGATGGAACCTGGGCCCCCTGCAGTGGAAGTTCTGGGTCCTAACCATTGGACCACCAGGGAATTCCCTTCATGAAAGTTAGTGAAGAGTAACGACTCAGAATGCTTAAAAAGTGACTCAAAATCCCATTAACTAATTCTTTCTTTTTCTTAAGTGTGTAACTAATCAAAAGGATTCAATCCTTTAAAAACTTTTGAGACAAGACACAGAGAATTTCACATAAGTAGGATTTATTCTTACGCTTACTGTCATGCCTTTGAATTTGCTTATTACTTTTCTCTTAGTCTTGAAAGGCACTGATTAAAATATCTTTTCCTTGAAATAGCTTAATCTGAAATACACGTGGCCATCCATATCCTAAAAATCATTTCTTTTATTGAAATAAAATTTAATTTTAAGAAACCAACAAAAACACATACTGCCTACAGAATGTGAAATATTTAAAAATGCAATGTTGGCAACCAATTATATGACTTTTTATGATGATTTTCTTGATGCATCTAATACAAGGCATATAAATTTATTTCAAGCTACCTTTGTACCTCTGTTTAAGTTTCCTTTGCTTTCTCATCACTTACTCATAATGTTTATACTTTCTTAAAACTAATTTAGCTTTAGTCCTCCAATCTCTTACTGAAAATATTTCAAAGAAAGTGGAGGACAACAACCTTCTCTGACTTTTATAGCTATTTTATACTCCTTTCTCTCATCGGTTATTCTGACTGTTCTTAAAATTTAAACTTTATCTATATGTTGTTCTTGATAACAAGTCTTATGTTTAAAAAGTGGGGGTACCACAGCACATAGGCCTGCTTTGTTGGATTCTTCTCCTTTCTAATTTCATCCTCATTCTTCAGCAATCCTAGTCTCCCCTCCATAATCGATATTCTCTTTAGAAGGTAAATGTTTCAGGAAAACCTTCCCAATTTAATAACATCCTCACTTTTAATCACGTAACTATAACATTTTAATATATCTCCCACATGTTACACTGTCATTGTCATGGTATTACACAGATTTGTTCTAAACTGAGTGTAGAAAGATTACTTCTCTGGCTAAAACCTTCTGAAGGGTTTTGATCATAAATAAAATAAAAGCTGAACACCTTATTGTGGACTACAAAGTTGACAGTACAAAGTCAAAACCTTCCTACCTCTTCTAATTATTCTTCTTGCCCATCTGTTGCAACAACACTAGCCTTCCTAATGCTTCCTAGCTTCCAAAACAAATCAAGCCTATTATTCCAGTCTCAGGGCCATAAGTAAAACTGCCTTGAACATCACTACACCAGATAACCTCACATTCCTTTTTATTCTTTAGGTATTATGTCCAATATTACCAACACAGGGAACTCTTCCTTAATAACCCTCTCTTAAGAAGTCCTCTAGCCATTCTCTGTCATACTGTCGTTCAGTCGCTCAGTCGTGTCCAACTCTGCGACTCCATGGACTGCAGCATGCCTATTACCTTGTTTTATTTCTTAATAGCATTTATCACAATTAGAAACCATTTATTAAAATATACTCATTTATATATTTGTCATCTTCCCTCATTAGAATGCATTAGTATTTGTAATAGCCACATTTTCTGGGTTTTGTAATTTCTGCTTTGATATGTGAGGTCTTGCTGACCTTGGTAGGACTGTTCTTCCCTGGGCTAGCTGCTGCTAAGTCGCTTCAGTCGTGTCTGACTCTGTGCGATCCCACAGACAGCAGCCCACCAGGTTCTTCTTTCCCTGGGATTCTCTAGCGAAGAACACTGGAGTAGGTTGCCATTTCCTTCTCCAATGCATGAAAGTGTAAAGTAAAAGTGAAGTCGCTCAGTCATGTCCGACTCTTAGCGACCCCATGGACTGCAACCTATCAGGCTCTTCCATCCATGGGATTTTCCAGGCAAGAGTACTGGAGTGGGGTGCCGCTGCCTTCTCCGCAGGGCTAGCTAGTTGGCACACTATTTGCCTGTAAGCATACCTTTTATATGCAAAGCAAACAATCCAGAGCCCATAACCTCAACTACCTCCTTTATCAGACTCCAGGCCACTATTCCCCAGCCTTAATCACTTCAGGGCCATGTACTAGACAACTAAAAACAGTCCCTAAGTCCCAGAGCCCACTGAAATTATTCAAACCTACCTATCCCAGACCTGCTTACCCTACCTTGCCCACTCCTTTCCACAGTATTCCACAAAATTACACCACAATAAATGCTCTCACCCACCACCCCCCTCCACAACCTCCTCTGCCCTGACTGACCCTGGTGCTTCCCCATGTGGTACTGCACAATGTGTTATGTCTTCAGCTTCTAAAGGACTGTGAGTAATAAAATAAATCCCTCCTTCTTGGCAATCATTTTCATGTTTGTGCCTTATAATACCTTATTTGTGTTTAGTCGCTCAGTTGTGTCTAACTCTGTGACTCCATGGACTCTAGCCTGCTAGGCTTCTCTGTCCATGGAATTCTCCAGGCAGAATACTAGAGTGGGTTGCCATTTCCTTCTCCAGGGGATCTTCCCAATCCAGGGATCAAACCCATGTCTCCTACATTACAGGCAGATTCTTTACCATCTGAGCTACCAGGGAAGCCCTAATTAAACAAATATGTACCTTTAAATAAATGTCTGACAAAAAGTACATGCTCAACAAATATTTGTTGAATGTACCACCTGAAGATAAATTCCTTTGTTTCACTTCAGTTCCTAGCATGACCGAGTTTACTCACATCATTCTTTAATACACTTTAACAATTGAATCATTTATAAAACATGTATTCTTTGCCCAATAAAAGATAGGTATCATGTCAAGTACTAAAGATACAGGGATGAATAAAAATCAGATATGCTCTGTTCATAAGAGTTTCAAACAAGAATGCAGAAAAGTTGATAAATAAAAGGATGAAAAAGATAAATTATAACTACTACAGGGGAAAAAAAGCTGGTATTGCTATCATAATAGCAGACAAATAGAACTTTAAAATAAAAAGTACTATAAAAATAGGGATCCAGTATACCAGGAAGATATCATATCCCTAATCACATATGTGTCTAATTTAACTGCATAGCTTCAAAACATTTAAAACAAAAACTAACAGAATAATATAGGGGAAATTAACAAATCCATCAACCTACCCATCTCAATGTTTGAAAAATAAAACAACTTTTCTCATCCTACTCTCCACACCACCCTCACCCCCAAATCATCAGGGTTCCAGAATATTTTAATACCACAAGTGGTTTAAACAAGTAAACATTAGCACTAACAGATGTAAGGACACTACAATAATCTGAGGGTCTTTCACATCTAGCCATTATAGAGTAACTGAGACTGGACTTTCTCTTGCTGTCAACAACTAGAAAAGAGGTCAGAAGATAGGAAAAAAACTCTTTCAGTCAATGCACAACAAGGTAGTGCAGAAATGTGACCTTTGAGAAAAGGGAAGCAAATGAGGTGAGTGATAAGCTTACCCCAATTTTTTGGAGGACACACTTTCCACACTATGGTGTAAGAAAAGGAAATTCTAACACAGCCACCTCATTAAACTGAGGAGACAGAGATTGGACTTTAGACAGACAGACACATTAAGATTTAGAGGACAGAATAAATACTAAAGGAGAGAGGTAGCTCTGTAGAAAAAGAGGTCCAAAACTCTACAATAGATCCTCTCGAGTCTACTGTTGAATACTAAGCAGCACAGTGAGACTCCACTAGGCAGAGGAAAGAGCAACTAAGGGAAACTACTATAGAGCTATAAAGAACAGCTAACAAAGCAGACAGACAGAAGCAATCACAGAATGCATTCAATCCCTAAGGCATGCGATAGGGATCCCAGAAACGTCCTGCTTTCAGTGATGAAGCAAAACTAGCAAAAGAGTAAAGAAAACAGCACTAAACCCACCTCAAAACATGTTTTAAAACAAGCCATGAAAAGACAAGGTGACCAGAAATTTAACCACTGGCCAAAAAGAAGCCAAACACCTTTTTAAAGAAGACAACAAAAACAGTCTAGTCATTCAACATCACGTTACAATTCCAACATCCAAAAAAATTTGCTATTTAAGTTTAAAAAGCAAGAAAATCAGTCAAAAGAAACTACCTAGAAATGACAGTGATAACGAAAGTGGCAAAAAAATTTTTTTTAATATTTATTTATTTGACTGCATCAGGTCGCATGGGAATTTCTGTCACGGCACACATGCCTGAGTTATGGACTCTAGAGCAGACAGGGTCAGTAGCTTCAGTGCACAGGAGGAGCTGCCCCATGGCATATGGGATTTTAGTTCCCCCACCAAGGATCATCTAACTCAATGCAATGCGTTTGAGCAAGCTCCACGAGTTGGTGATAGACACGGAAGCCTGGTGTGCTGCAGTCCATAGGGTTGCAAAGAATCAGACATGACCGAGCGAATGAACTAAATTGAACCAGGGATCAAATCCACGTCCCCTATTAACCACAAAGAAGTCCCCTGAAACTGGCAAAAATTTTATACCAGCTATTTTAACTATGTTCAAGAACCTAAAGAAAAACATGAAAATAAAGGAGAGAAATGTAATAACAAATTTCTATTTTCAGTAAAGACAAAGTAAGATCTTACTAATTCTTCATAAAAATGGTAAAATCTGGAATAATACTAAGAGAGACTTTACATGAAAGCACTGGAGAGAATGAGAAGCAGACTCTAATGGAGAGTATATACTTGAAGAAGGGGAGCTGTGCAAAGAGAGTTCCTATTTACCCAGCTTTCGGCCTTGGGCAAAGTACACCACACAAAGGCAGCAGAATACAACACTACAGGCTTTCTACCCTGGGAAGCCGAGAAACTGAAGTCAGAAGAAACACGACCACTAAGAGAATGGAGAAGTCCTTAAAGGCAACAACACTAAGAAGGTTATCTCCACAGTCCGTCTGCCTACATTTGTACCATTAGTGAACCCCACATGTACGTGACAGATTGAGAGAAGGTCAGCTAAGGGCAAAAGAGACAATGACAGAAGGTCAGCTAAGGGCAAAAGAGACAACGGCCAAAAAATAAGAAGTTATAGTTCAACTCAAGTCAGTCAAGGTAACTGTCAATTAAAACCAAAGAAACAACACTCACCAGGAAAAAACCACCAAAAAAAACCCAGAATCTCCACAATTTAGCATTCTTACTATCCAAAATAAAATCTAAAATTATTTAACATAGGAAGAATCAGGAAAATAAAACACATTCTTAAGAGAAAAGAGTATCAATTGATAAATCCCCAGATCACCCAGGCAGACAAGGGCTTTAAAGCAGATCTATTAACAATCTTCAACAAATTAAACCAATGACAAGACAAAATATGCTAACAATAATGAAAAGAGGGAATTCATGGAGAAAAACAGAAATGATTTTAAAAAGCACTAAATGGAAGCTCTAAAATTGAAAAAATGCAGTATCTGAAATAAATTATTCACTGAAAAAATGACAGGAAAAAAAGTGAACCTGAAGACAGATTAATCAAAATTATCCAATCTGCACATGCATAGGGAGAAAAATATTTTTTTACAATATTTTTTGTAAAATCAACTGACCTTGAAAGGCCTGTTAGATGACATCAAATAGTCCAACATACTTGAACTAGAAACAAATGGTAGGAGAGAGAGACTGAGGCAGAAGAGAATATGTAAAGACTAAACAAACTTTTCTAAAATATGGTTAAAAATAGAAGCTTATAGGCATAAGATATTAGACTTGCTGAAGGGAAATGATACCAGAAGGAAATACAGATCCTCAGACAGGAAAGAAAAACATTAGAAACGGTAAACCCCCGCTAAGTACAAAAGTTAATATTATGCCTTTTTCTTTCAATTTACTTGTAACTTTCTTACTTTTACCATATAGTTGTTGTGACATTCATAACACACGTGAAAGTGAAAGTCGCTCAGTCGTGTCCAACTCTTTGCGACCCATGGACTATACAGTCCATGGAATTCTCCAGGCCAGAATATTGTGGGGAGCAGCCTTTCCCTTCTCCAGTGGATCTTCCCAAACCAGGGGTCAAACCCAGGTCTCCCACATTGAAGGTGGATTCTTTACCTGCTGAGCCACAAGCGAAGTCCATAATATATTAGATATAATTAAAAAAAAAACAAAACAAAAAAAACTGCAGCACAAAAACAAGGAAAGTAGGATATGGACCTAAACAACTGACTTACTCTATACATTTCTAAATTTTTCATGAAGTAGGCAGTGAAAAGTTAAGGATATTCACTGAATCTTTCAAGAAACCACTAAATAAATACTACAGATGAAATGCCAATAGGAAAAGGAAAGTTAGAACAGAGAAAACTAACATAAAAATAATAAAACGGTAGACCCATAACCAACCATCAGAGATAAACCTCCTAGTCTGCTGTCCTGTTGATAATATTTTTTGTTACTTGTTCAGAGGTTTGTTTTTAAAAGAGAAATATCTGCGATATTTCTGTTAGAAGAGCTTTGGGATTATCCTTCTTCCTTCACACTTAAAAGTAAAATTGATTTCTAATGGATTTCTTACTTAAAAAGTTTTGAGGGCTGCTGTTTTTTAATTCAACAATTAGTGTTTAGATCAACCAATACGAGAGCAGCAACTGAAGAATAATAATGGTTCAAGGTGGGACTGAGATAACAGCAAGCAGAGAAAGGTAAAAATGACCTTCACCAGAGTCCCTCTGAGGAGCCTGCCTGTTTCTACACTGTTCAGAACTATGTACTTCAAACTGTTTATACTGAGAGAATCTTCAGGTTATTAGAAGGCATGCAAGACAACTGTATAACAGAACTGTAAGAATTTCTTTCCTCTTGCAGTTACTCTAAGGTTCTATTGATTATTAAGATGCGCAGTATGTGTGCTGAGTTAATTTCTACCTAGAATTGAAGGGTTCTGCTTTTGAGAGTCTGATCAGGTTAAAATCTTAACCTGATCTGAGGAAGAGTTTTTTCCTTTGCAAGAATTACATCTATGCTGGTGAGGGGAGGTGTTCTTAGACTGTAAGCAAATTAGCAAACATTCTATAAGGAAACTGGTATATCATCTTTAAAAGCATCAAAGCCATAATGGTAAAAAAAAAAAAAAAAAAAAAACTTTAGGAATTATTCCAGACAGAATGAAACTAAATAGATGTGAGATCTAAATGTAACATGATTCTGGATCAGATACTCTTGCTAGTAAGGGCGTTTTGGGGAAAACTAAAAAAAAAAAAAAAAAAGTTAAACGGAATGGCAGTAATACATCAATGTTCGAGGTCTGATTTTAATGACTGTATTGTGCTTATTGTAGGACAACATCCTCCTTTGAAGGAAATATTCAATGAAGTATGAGGGGTAACAGATAATTATGTTGGCTCAAAAAAATGTTATTTGCACTGTACTTGAAACTATTCTTTACATTGGAGATTCCTTCAAGGTATTTTTTTTCCCCTAAGCAGATACAGCTATAGATTAACATATTTATAAATATAATTACTTTCCATGCAAAGAATCAGGAAAATGTGACCCAACACCAGGGGAAAAACATCAGACCTAGAAATGATGAACAGCAGAACTAGTAGATGAGGATTTAAAACACCTATTACGAATGTGTTCAAGGATTTTAAAAAAATGAATACAACAAAGAGAAATACATAAACTATTTTTAAAATTAAACGAAACTTTTATAGCTGAAAAATGCAGTCTCCGAAATTTTAAAATTCATTGTATGAGCTTAACAGAAGGATCAGTGAACCTGAAACTGAGGAAATAGAACCTATACAAATTGAAGCACAAAGAGAATCAGGCAAGAAAAAAAAAGAATCAAAGGACAAGTTAGATAATAACTATGTAACACGTGTATAGGACTTGCCTGTTGGTACAGTACCACACTCCCAACCCAGGGGGCCTGGATACAATCCCATGTGCCACAACCAGAGATCCTGCATGCCGCAACTAAGATCCAGTGCAGCCAAATAAATAAGTTAAAATATTTAAACAAATAAATTTGTAAAAGTTTATTAAAAAACACATGTATAATTGAAGTACTAGAAAAAGAAGAAAACAGAAAACAAAGTAGGAAAATATTAAAGCTATACTGACTTAAAATAAGCCAAATTTTATTTTTTTAAAAATCAATTCACAGGCCTAAGAAGATAAACTTCAAGCAAGATTACCCCACACAAACCACCATTAACATCACCATATTATCACTAAGGAACATAACAATAAACTACTGAGATCAAGATAAAAGAGAAAACTCCAAAAGCAGATAAAGAAAAATGGCAAAGGGAATAAAGATAGTAATAAATGATGACTCTCTAAACAAATAAATAAAAGCCAGACTAGAAGACAATCTAACAAGTTGTTAGCTGCTGAAAGAAAATAACTATTCAACAAGAATTCTACACCCAGCAAAAATGTTTCAAATAGGAAGGTGGAAAAAAGACATTTTCAGACAAATGTAAACTGACAAAATTTATTACCAAGAGAAGTGTACTACTATATGACAAGTTAAAGTATATAATTTAAGGTTATCACATTCTACATTCAGTTCAGGTCAGTTGCTCAGCCGTGTCCAACTCTGCAACCCAGTAAACTGCAGCATGCCAGGCCTCCCTGTTCATCACCAACTCATGGAGTTTACTCAAGCTCATGTCCATTGAGTTAGTGATGCCACCCAACCATCTCATCCTCTGTTGTCCCCTTCTTCTCCTCCCACCCTCAATCTTTCCCAGCATCAGGGTCTTTTACAATGAGTCAGTTCTTCCCATCAGGTGGCCAAAGTATTGGAGTTTTAGCTTCAGCATCAGTCCTTCCAATGAATATCCAGGACTGGTCTCCTTTAGGATGGACTGGTTGGATCTCCTTGCAGTCCAAAGGACTCTCAAGAGTCTTCTCCAACACCACAGTTCAAAGGCATCAATTCGTCAGTGCTCAGCTTTCTTTATAGTCTAACTCTCACAGCCATACATGACTAATAGAAAAACCATAGCTTTCATGTTGCTGATGGGGTAGGTGGCCAAAGTATTGGAGTTTCAGCTTCAGCATCAGTCCTTCCAATGAATATCCAGGACTGGTCTCCTTTAGGATGGACTGGTTGGATCTCCTTGCAGTCCAAAGGACTCTCAAGAGTCTTCTCCAACACCACAGTTCAAAGGCATCAATTCGTCAGTGCTCAGCTTTCTTTATAGTCTAACTCTCACAGCCATACATGACTAATAGAAAAACCATAGCTTTCATGTTGCTGATGGGGCCAGAAGGAGAAGGCTGGGGAGATACCTCCCCACCCTCTTTTGGGAGTGAGACCCCCCCCCACCGGTATCTTCCCCCAAACCATACATCCTGCCTGCCTTTATTGATTGACTTTTTGTTAACTAAATAAAATACAAATACCAAACTAAAAAAAGAAAGAAAGAAAAACCATAGCCTTGACTAGATGGACCACTATTGGCAAAGTAATGTCTCTCCTTTTTATTTTATTTTGTCTCTGCTTTTTAATAAGCTGTCTAGGTTGGTCATAGCTTTTCTTCCAAGAAGCAAGCGTCTTTTAATTTCATGGCTGCAGTCACCATCTGCAGTGATTTTGTAGCCCCAAAAAATAAAGTCTGTCATTATTTCTACTGTTTCCCCATCTATTTGCCATGAAGTGATGGGACCAGATGCTATGATCTTAGTTTTCTGAATGCTGAGTTTTAAGCCAACTCATACATTACAACAGAGAAGGCAATGGCAGTATTCTTGCCTGGAAAATCCCATGGACAGAGGAACCTGGTAGGCTGCAGTCCATGAGGTCACTAGAAGTTAAACACGATTGAACGACTTCACTTTCACTTTTCACTTGCATGCACTGGAGAAGGACATGGCAACCCACTCCAGTATTCTTGCCTGGAGAATCCCAGGGACAGGGCAGGGGCGGGGGAGGGCCCGGTGGGCTGCCGTCTATGAGGTGGCACAGAGTCGGACACAACTGAAGCGACTTAGCAGCAGCAGCATACGTTACAACATATTATTATTTGAGGGTAAACTATAATAAAGATATATACTGTAAACTCCACAGCAAACTGCAATGAAATTAAAGAGAGAAGTAGCGGAGAAGCTAGCAAACAGGATGAAATAAAACAACTAAACACACACACACACCTAAGTTAACTTAAAAGAAGTCAGGTAAAGTGTGAGGGAAAACAAGCCCCCAAAAAGAGACGAAAAAATACAAAATAAATAGCAAGATGTTAACTTAATCATAGTGATGATTACATGAAATGTCAATTAACTATATGAACTAATTAAGAAACAGAAATCATCAGAGAGTTTCCTGGTGGCATAATGGTTAGAGTTCAGCCCCGTCCCCCCATTGGTGGAAGAAACTGAGATTTTACAAGCTACACAGCATGTCCCTCTCCCCCGCCCTGGCAAACAAACAAACAAAAACATCAGACCAGACAAAAAAAAAAAGGGAGAGAGCCAACTATAGGTGACTATAAGCAAAGCACTTTAAGGGACTTTTCCTGATGGTCCAGTGGTTAAGAATCCACCTGCCAATACAAGAAACATGTGTTGGAAGTTCCTGATCCAGGAAGTTTCCACCTGCTATGAGGGAACTAAGCCCATGGGCCACAACTACTGAGCACCTAGAGCCCATGTTCCACTACAAAAGAAGCCACTGTAATTAGAAGCCCAACTGCAACTAGAAAGTAGCTCCCACTTACCACAACTAGAGAAAGTGAGCACAGCAACAAAGACCTAACACAGCCACATTAATTAATTAAAGTAAATAGATAGGATAAAATTAAAAGGATAGAAAAGTACCATACCAATACAGTTATAAGAAAGATAAATGGCTACATTAATATTAGACAAATAGACTTCAGAATATTAGGATATTCCCAGAGAAAAAAGAGTACATTTCATGATAAAAGGTGAGTACCTCAAGATTACATCCTGAAGTGTATATGCCTAAAAATGTAGCATCAAAGCATATAAGAATAGAAAGGAGATAGAGGAAAATACACTATTATAGTTGCAGTATAGTATTTGTGATTCCAATACTCCTCTTAATAATTAATAGAGATACACAGATATATCAGTAAACATACAGGAAATCAGTCCTGAATATTCACCGGAGGGACTGATGCTGAAGCTGAAACTCCAATACTCTGGCCACCTGATGTGAAGAACTCATTAGAAAAAACCCTGATGCTGGGAAAGATTGAGGGCAGGAGGAGAAGGGGATGACAGAGGATGAGATGGTTGGATAGCATCATCAACTCAATGGACATGAGTTTGAGTAAGCTCCAGGAGTTGGTGATGGACAAGGAGGCCTGGTGTGCTGCAGTTCATGGGATCACAAAGAGTCGGACACGACTGAGCAACTGAACTGAACTGAACTCATACAGAAGACTTAAACAACACTATCAACCAATTTGACCTGACATTTATAGAATTACTACATGCATAAAGAGCAGAATATAAATTATTTTCAAATTCATGTGGAGCATTCACCAAGTATACAATATGAAGAGCCATGCTGCTGCCTCTGCTGCTGCTGCTGCTAAGTCGCTTCAGTCGTGTCCAACTCTATTCGACCCCATAGATGGCAGCCCACCAGGCTCCACCATCCCTGGGATTCTCCAGGCAAGAACACTGGAGTGGGCTATGAAGAGCCACAAAACAAGTCAAAAAGTTTAGAATAATTTAATAATGTTTTCTGAACATAATGAAATTAAACCAGAAATTGGTAACAACAACAAAAAAAACAACTTGCAAATTTCAAATATTCGGAAATTAGACAAAATAATCCTTAGTTTATTTCTACATCCCATGTGATTTCTTCTTTAACCTATGAGTCACTTAAATCATAGGAAGAATAGAAAAAAAGCATATAAAAATGTGTTGCATACAGTTACAGTATACTAGGAAAACTTGTAACTATAAATGACTCTGTTTTGAAAAATAAGGTCAACAATTAGTATTCTAAGCTTATACCTCACGAAACTAAAAAGAAAAAACACTGAATAAGAAATAAGAAGGCAAAAAGAGAAGAGAATTTTAAAATGGAGAAAATTAACATATTAGTAGCAAGAGGTTATATATCTGCCATGATAAACAACATTTAATAAACCACTAGGATAATTAATCAACAAGAAAGAGAGAATATACAGGTTACCAATATGAAGAATGAAAGAGCAGAGATCACCTTATATTCTACAGACACTAAAAGAGCAATAAGAGAATACCAGAAAATTCATCAATTTACATAAACTTAATTTCTTGAAAAATACAATCTATAAAAAACTGACAAAAGAAGCATAACAAAAAACAAAATTATAGACCATTATCTCTCACAAAGACACAAAATCCTTACCAAAAACACAGCTGACCATTGAACAACACAGGGTCAGGGACACCAATTCTCCAAGCAGTCAAAAATCTGATAACTTTACAGTCACACTCCACTGATGGGCTCTGTGCCCATGGATTCCATATTGGCAGATTCAACCAACCACAGGCCATGCAGTACTGTAGCACATGTTCACTGGGAAAAAAAAAAAACCCATAAAAGTAGACCCACACAGTTTAAATCCATGTTGTTTAAGGGGCAACTGTACTGGCAAATCAAACCCAGACATAGATGTAGATAATCATATCCAAATGGGCCAGAGATGCAAAGTGGTCCATCGGTGAAAAAAAAAAATCAATTTCATTCATCATGTTAACATAAAGGACAAAATCACTTCAACAGATATAGAATACTATTTGAAAAAATTCAAAACCCACTCATGATAAAACTCAAGAAAGCAAGTCATAGAGTACATTTCATGATAAAAGGTGAGTACCTCAAGATTACATCCTGAAGTGTATATGCCTAAAAATGTAGCATCAAAGCATATAAGAATAGAAAGGAGATAGAGGAAAATACACTATTATAGTTGCAGTATAGTATTTGTGATTCCAATACTCCTCTTAATAATTAATAGAGATACACAGATATATCAGTAAACATACAGGAAATCAGTCCTGAATATTCACCGGAGGGACTGATGCTGAAGCTGAAACTCCAATACTCTGGCCACCTGATGTGAAGAACTCATTAGAAAAAACCCTGATGCTGGGAAAGATTGAGGGCAGGAGGAGAAGGGGATGACAGAGGATGAGATGGTTGGATAGCATCATCAACTCAATGGACATGAGTTTGAGTAAGCTCCAGGAGTTGGTGATGGACAAGGAGGCCTGGTGTGCTGCAGTTCATGGGATCACAAAGAGTCGGACACGACTGAGCAACTGAACTGAACTGAACTCATACAGAAGACTTAAACAACACTATCAACCAATTTGACCTGACATTTATAGAATTACTACATGCATAAAGAGCAGAATATAAATTATTTTCAAATTCATGTGGAGCATTCACCAAGTATACAATATGAAGAGCCATGCTGCTGCCTCTGCTGCTGCTGCTGCTAAGTCGCTTCAGTCGTGTCCAACTCTATTCGACCCCATAGATGGCAGCCCACCAGGCTCCACCATCCCTGGGATTCTCCAGGCAAGAACACTGGAGTGGGCTATGAAGAGCCACAAAACAAGTCAAAAAGTTTAGAATAATTTAATAATGTTTTCTGAACATAATGAAATTAAACCAGAAATTGGTAACAACAACAAAAAAAACAACTTGCAAATTTCAAATATTCGGAAATTAGACAAAATAATCCTTAGTTTATTTCTACATCCCATGTGATTTCTTCTTTAACCTATGAGTCACTTAAATCATAGGAAGAATAGAAAAAAAGCATATAAAAATGTGTTGCATACAGTTACAGTATACTAGGAAAACTTGTAACTATAAATGACTCTGTTTTGAAAAATAAGGTCAACAATTAGTATTCTAAGCTTATACCTCACGAAACTAAAAAGAAAAAACACTGAATAAGAAATAAGAAGGCAAAAAGAGAAGAGAATTTTAAAATGGAGAAAATTAACATATTAGTAGCAAGAGGTTATATATCTGCCATGATAAACAACATTTAATAAACCACTAGGATAATTAATCAACAAGAAAGAGAGAATATACAGGTTACCAATATGAAGAATGAAAGAGCAGAGATCACCTTATATTCTACAGACACTAAAAGAGCAATAAGAGAATACCAGAAAATTCATCAATTTACATAAACTTAATTTCTTGAAAAATACAATCTATAAAAAACTGACAAAAGAAGCATAACAAAAAACAAAATTATAGACCATTATCTCTCACAAAGACACAAAATCCTTACCAAAAACACAGCTGACCATTGAACAACACAGGGTCAGGGACACCAATTCTCCAAGCAGTCAAAAATCTGATAACTTTACAGTCACACTCCACTGATGGGCTCTGTGCCCATGGATTCCATATTGGCAGATTCAACCAACCACAGGCCATGCAGTACTGTAGCACATGTTCACTGGGAAAAAAAAAAAACCCATAAAAGTAGACCCACACAGTTTAAATCCATGTTGTTTAAGGGGCAACTGTACTGGCAAATCAAACCCAGACATAGATGTAGATAATCATATCCAAATGGGCCAGAGATGCAAAGTGGTCCATCGGTGAAAAAAAAAAATCAATTTCATTCATCATGTTAACATAAAGGACAAAATCACTTCAACAGATATAGAATACTATTTGAAAAAATTCAAAACCCACTCATGATAAAACTCAAGAAAGCAAGTCAGGAAAAGAAAAGAATTTCCTCAACAAGAGGTCTAAAAAAAACCCTAGAGTTTATCTAATAATAACAACAACAAAAAAAAACCATCATATCTAATAATGAAACATTTAAGGCTTTCCTCCTTAAAGGGGGAAAGACAAAGCTTTCTGCTCATGTCACTTCTACTCAACAATGTACTGGAAGGACCTAGCCCATGTAATAAGGCAAGAAAAAAATGCAAAAAGATTGAAAAGAAGGAAGTGAAACTTTCTATTCACAGATTACATGATTGTTTACTTAGTGACAAAAAATTAATAAGCAAGTTTAGCAAGGTAGAAGATAGAAGGATGATAAACAAAAATCAATTTTAAGTCTTTATGCTAGCAACAAACAATGAGAAACATAAAATCTTAAAAATACAATTTATAAGAGCATCAAAAAATATAAAAGACTTAGAAATAAATTTAACAAGATGTTTAAGACCTCCACAATGTAAACTATTGAGAGAAATTAAAGGAGACCTACATACATGGAGAAATAAAAGATGGTAGATTATAAGACTCACATTTTTCCCCAAACTGACTTATAGATATAACACAATTCCAGTAGGCTTTTAAAATAAAAACTGATGCATTATCTGTTTTATTTAACAGATTACTTCAAAACTTAGCAGCTTAAACCATCAAACAATTATTATATCACATAATTTGCTTCAAAAACATGGAAGAAGTTCAGATTCAGGATCTTTCTTGGGGGCACAGTCAAAATGCTGGCCAGCTCCAAAGTCTTCTGAAGGCCTAAATGGACATAGAAGATCAACTTTCAAGATGGTTAATTCTCCTGGCTATTGGCTGGAGGCCTCAGCTCCTCACTACACAGACTTTTCATGACATGAGGGCTTGCTCCCCCCAGAATGAGTGATCCAACAAAGAGAACAAGAGGGAAGTAGTCATGCCTTTTATAACCTAGTATGCAAAGTCTCATCACATTACTTCTAGTTTATTTTATTAGAAACAAGGCACTAAATTTGGCCCACACGCAGGAGAAGGTATAATAATTAAATTTTATCTCTAAAACAGAGAAGTAGCCGAGGATTTGTGCCCATACAGTGAAATTCTAAACAACAGTTAAAAGAAAATTCAACTATCTAACTCCCAATGTAAGGAATTCTCAGGAACATGGATGATACTAAGGACCACAATTTGAGTGAAAAAAAAAAAAAGTTGCAGAAGAACATATATATAAGCAAAATTTCACTCACATAAAAAGTAAAACAAGCAAACTTATCCTGTGTTTTTAGGAATGCATGAGTGGTAAAAGGCTAGGAAATGAAACACTGAATTAATATAGCGGTTACTTCTGAAGAAAAAGAAGACAAGCTGAGGGAAAGGCAAAAAAGGGCCAAATGTTTACCTAATTATGGCTGCTCTTAACCAAAGAATAGTCATCCTTTATCAAGGTCATAATTCTCTTCAACTGGCAAGCTTTAAATTGGGCATTCCTACAGTAGCGAGATGGGGAAACAGTGGAAACAGTGTCAGACTTTATTTTGGGGGGCTCCAAAATCACTGCAGATGGTGATTGTGGCCATGAAATTAAAAGACGCTTATTCCTTGGAAGGAAAGTTATGACCAACCTAGACAGCATATTCAAAACCAGAGACATTACTTTGTCAACAAAGTTCTGTCTAGTCAAGGCTATGGTTTTTCCAGTGGTCATGTATGGATGTGAGAGTTGGATTGTGAAGAAGACTGAGCACCGAAGAATTGATGCTTTTGAACTGTGGTGTTGGAGAAGACTCTTGAGAGTCCCTTGGACTGCAAGGAGATACAACCAGTCCATTCTAAAGATCAGTCCTGGGTGTTCATTGGAGGACTGATGCTGAGGCTGAAATTCCAATACTTTGGCCACCTCGTGCGAAGAGTTGATTCATTGGAAAAGACTCTGATGCTGGGAGAGATTGGGGCAGGAGGAGAAGGGGACGACAGAGGATGAGATGGCTGGATGGCATCACCAACTCGATGCACATGAGTTTGGGTAAACTCCAGGAGTTGGTGATGGACAGGGAGGCCTGGTGTGCTGCAATTCATGGGGTTGCAAAGAGTCGGACATGACTAACTGAACTGAACTGTACAATAAGATATTCTGAGAGACCACAATCACATAACTTTTATTACAGTATATTGTCGTAACTGTTCTATTATCAGCTGTTATTCATCTCTTATTGAGCTTAATTTATAAATTAGATTTTATCTTAAGTGTGTATAAGATAAAACATAGTACACACAGTTGACCCTTGAACAAAAACAGGCTAGAATGGTGCAAATCCACTATATGTGGATTTTTTTCAATAAATACATACTACAATACTACACAATCCACAGTTGGCTGAAACCACAGATGCAGAACCAAGGATATAGAGGGCTAAATGTAAATCAGTATGTGGATTTTCAACTATATAGAGGATTGGGGTTGTTCAAGGGTCTACCATATATGGCTGTTTCAGGCATCCTTTGAGGGTCTTGGAACATAAGGAAGGTCTACTATAGAGGGCTGTTTCAGGCATCCCTTAAAGGTCTTGGAACATAAGGAAGGACTACTATATTACAACTAATTACTAAATATAGTTGTTGTCCAGTGGCTAAGTTGTATCTGACTTTTTGAGACCCCATGGACTGCAGCATGAGGTTCTTCTGTCCTCCACTATTGCCCAGAGTTTGCTCAAATTCATGTTCACTGAGTTGGTGGTGCTATCTATCTATCTCATCCTCTGCCATCCCCTTCTGCTTTTGCCTTCAATCTTTCCCAACATTAGAATCTTTCCCAATAAGTTGGCTCTTTGCATCACATAGCCACCATATTGGAGCTTCAGCTTCAGCAACAATCCTTCCAATGAATACACGGGTTGATTTCCTTTAGGAATGACTGGTTTGATCTCCTTGCTGTCCAAGGGACTCTCAAGAGTCTTCTCCAGCACTGCACTTCAAAAGTATCAATTCTTTGACATTCAGCCTTCTTTATGGTCCAATTTTCACATCCATACAAGACTATTAGAAATACCTTAGCTTTGACTATACAGACCTGTGTCGACAAAGTGATATCTTTGCTTTTTAATACTCTGTCTAGGTTTGCAATAGCTTTCCTTCCAAGGAGCAAGTATCTTTTAATTTCATGCATGGCTGCAGTCACTGTCCACAGTGATTTTAGAGCCCAAGAAAATAAATTCTGTCACTGTTTCCACTTTCTCCCCTTCTATTTTGCCATGAAGTGATAGAACCAGATGCCCTCATTTCAGTTTTCTGAATGTTGAGTTTCAAGCCAGCTTTTTCACTCTCCTCTTTCATTCTCATCAAGAGGCTCTTTAGTTCCTCTTCACTTTCTGCCATTAGAGTGGTATCAACTGTGTATCTGAGGTTGTTGCCATTCTGCAGCAGTCTTGATTCCAGCTTGTGATTCATCCAACCTGACATTTCACATGATATGCTCCACATATGAGCTTCCCTTGTAGTTCAGTTGGTAAAAAATCTGCCTGCAATGCAGGAGACCTGGGTTCGATCCCTGGGTTGGGAAGATCCCCTGAAGAAGGAAATGGCAACCCATTTCAGTATTCTTGCCTAGAGAATCCCATAGACAGAGGAGCCTGGCAGGCTACAGTCAACGGGGTCGCAAGAGTCAGATATGACTTAGCGACTAAACCACCACCATTCCACATATAAGTTAAATAAGCAGGGTGACAATATACAGCCTTGTCATACTCCTTTCCCAATTTGGAACAGTCAGTTGTTCCATGAGTGGTTCTAACTGCTGCTTTTTGATCTGCATATAGGTTTTTCAAGAGTCAAGTAAGGTGGTCTAGTACTTTCATCTCTTAAGAATCTTCCACAGTTTGTTGTGATCCACATAGTCAAAGGTTTTCACCTGGTCAATGAAGCATTAGTAGGTGTTTTCTGGAATTCCCTTGCTTTCTCCATGATACAACAAATGTTGGCAATTTGATCTCTGGTACCTCTGCCTCTTCAAAACCCAGCTTGTACTTGGAATTTCTTGGAATTTCTTGGATCACCTAACTGCTGAAGCCTAGCTTGAAGGATTTTGAGCATAACCTTAATAGAGAGAGAACAACTGTATGGTAGTTTGAACATTCTTTGGCATCATCTTTCTTTGGAATTAGAATGAAAATTGACCTTTCCCAGTCCAGTGGCCAGTAAACTTGCTGGCATATTGAGTGCAGCACTTTAATAGCATCATCTTTTAGGATTTGAAATAGTTCAGTTGGAATTCCACCACCTCCACTAGCTTTGTTGGTAGTAATGCTTCCTAAGGCCCACTTGACTTCACACTCCAGGATGTTTGTCTCTAGGTGAGTGACTACATCATGGTTATCTGGGTCATTAAGACCTTTTTTGTATTGTTCTTCTGTGTATTCTTGCCACCTCGTCTTAATCTCTACTGTTACTGTTAGGTCCTTACCATTTCTGTCTTTATTGTGCCCATCCTTGCATGAAGCATTTCCTTGGTATCTTCAATTTTCTTGAAGAGATTTCTAGTCTTTCCCATTCTGTTGTTTTCCTCTATTTCTTTGCATTGTTCATTTAAGAAGGCTTTCTAAATATAGACCAAAGTCTAAAAGATAGTTTGGCTTGAGCCTGGCTTAGGTATCAGGAACAAATGAAAATTGTTTCAAAAATGAAAATGTAATACGTTCAATTTTAAATTCAATTTGGCTCATGACCCAGGACAATCATTTTCAAACTTTTCTACACATGCAGTGTTTTTGGCCTGTTACTCCTGGGGCAGCGTGGGGGAAGAGGGTGGTGAGCAACACCTAACTTGATTTTCAAGTTAAAATCCTAGATTCCAGTACCACCCCTATGATCCTGAACAAGTCATTTATCCATCTGAACTTGACTTCTTATCTACAAACAGGGATATCACTTACATCCCATAGGAAAAAAAAAGAATTAATAGTGCTTTGTGAACTATAAAGTCTTGCTTCTCCAAGAATAATCTCCAGATTTGATAGCTTATAAGACTTGATGGCTTATAAGAGATGCAGAATCTAAGGCTACATTCCAGACTTACTGTACTGGAATATGCATTTTAACAAGACCTCTAGGTAATTCACACGCACATGAAAATCTGAGAGCACTACTATAAAGCACTCTATAGTTGTTAGATATTTTCACCACAGAAAAATAGTTCATTAGGCACGATTTTTGTTCTGAGGAAGTCCTATGACCTGGTAATTCATTAACAATATGACATCAACAAGATATGACATCATCCTCCTCAGCTTTACCATTTCCCATGCTGAGAAACAACTGAATATGGATTCTGGTCTAGGTTTCATAACTAATTTGCAGTATAATCTTGGGCAAATCATGTTAACTCTCAAGGTTCTTCTCTTTATATGGAAAATGAGGTTAGACCACTAGTTATGAACCTGAGGTCCCTGGACTCACTGGAGCCTGGAAAAGTAGTAGTGGAAGGAGGCAAGATAGTATGAGTTAAGAGGATAGCTTTAGAATTAGATGGCCGTCGGGTCACTTAAGCTCTCCCACTTAATAGTCTGTGACCTAGGGCAAGTTACTTAACCTTCCTAAACTTTAAGAGTTATAAGGATTACAATAATCATTCTTATAAGATAATATACACACAGAGCTTTGCACATTAAGTGTCCTATAATGCTAGATTTTATTATTTCTATTGGCTATTTTTCAATATCTCAAAAGTCAAATTTATCTGAAATAATGCGGCAAAGAAAATATTATGCTGCTTTTCTTTGGACTGGAGTTGTATCAATACATTAAGGTAATATATTATCTTACATATCTCATATGAATCAATACAGTGTAATAACATATCCTCTGATTGACAATCACATGTGCCTTTGATTATTTTAAATAGGGATAAAGTATATTAATAATTATAATTTATGTAGAATATTAAGTTATAATTTATATAAGAAAAATAATAAATTGCCCCCAAAAGAAAATAATAAAATATAAAATGCTTTTTTTCTAATGAAAAGGTTAAAATAGCTACAATATCACCATATGAACCAGAAATTCCACTTTTGGGTCAAAGAGATATTTGTACACCCATGTCACAGCCTTACTATTCACTAGAGCCAAGAGGTGGAAGTAACCCATGTGTCCATCAGTGGTGAATGAATAAGCAAAATGTAGTGTACATATATAATGAAATACTATTCAGCCTTTGGAAAGAAGGAAATTCTAATACGTGGTACAAAATGCTACATAAGGGCTTATTTAGCCAGTTGCAAAAAAAAAAAAAAAAAGCCCACTGCTGATCCCATTTATATACATTCATAAAGACTGAAAGCAGAAGACTGGTTGCCAGGGTCTAGGGGTAGGGAGGAAGGAAAGAAATGGAGTTGTTAAATGGATTTGGAGTTTCAGTTCTGCAAGATGAAAAGAGTTACAGAGATTGGTTGTGCAATGATGTCAATGTACTTTAACACTACAGAACTGTACAGTGAAAAATGGTTACAATGGTAAATTTTATGTTACATGTGTTTTTCCACAATGATTAATCAACAGGTATACAAATAGCTAGCTGTTCTTCCAGCACTAACACTGTAAAGCCCTTATGCATTAAGTTTTTAATAAGTACCCCCCTTCCTTGCATTCCAATGTATATATATATTCACAGCAACTGAAACAATTTACTGGCCATCTCTGACTTGTATACATTAAATCCAAACCCTTTGGTACCATGAATTTGGCCCTCCATTTGGCCTTCATTCTTCAGTGGTGTTTCTGAGCCATGAGTCAGAGGCAATGCTTTTTGCGTGTCAGTAACTTTCAGGAAAAAGACTGTCTTCCTTAAGGTGACGGGGACACCATCTCCACCAAGCCCACAGAACCCCAGGGCCAAAAGAAGCCTGAAGTAAGCTCAATTCCTAGAGGCCACTATTCAGAGAAGACAGTAGGAAAGGGCCTGGAAAAAGAAAGGAAAAGTGTGCAATAAGACACAAGTAGCATATGTGTATGGCAGAGGTAGCTGGTTAAAGCTTCTCTAGTCTCCTACTGCACTGGCAACAAAGGATAGTTTATCCCTTTATCCGATCTAAGAGAATCCCATCATAACAGTGAAAGACTGAGGGTTGCCCTGCTTCCCTTCTGCCCAACTCCTGTGAACAGAATGGGGAGAGGGGAGCAAATCGTAAGAAGAGCCAACACCTATCTAGCCTGAATAATCCTAACCCAAGGCAAAGTCTTTTGTTGTTTAGTCACTGCACATCTGCAAAGACACATCTGAGAGACTGAACTGAAACAGAGGATGAGATGGTTGGATGGCATCAATAACTTAATAGACATAAGTTTGAGCAAACTCCGGGAGACAGTAAAGGACAGGGAAGCCTTGTGTGCTGCAGTCCATGAGGCCATGGGGTTGCAAACAGTTGGACACAATTTAGTGACTGAAAAAAAAGTATGTTTTAACATTTTTTAATTTTTTCATGTATTTATGACTAACAATGAGGATTTACAATGTTTGACAAAAACATGTAAAACTCACAGAACACTCATAACTTTTCTCACTGAGTATTAAGCTAGTTAGGTTTTAACTTGCATAGTCATTTGTACTGTCCCACCCTACTAAGCAAAGTGAGGACTGCCTGTACTTGTAAGTTCCAGCACATCAAGGTATTTAGTATTTCACAACTAAAGAGAAACCATCAAAGGGACTTCCTTAGCAGTCCAGTGGCTAAGATTCTGCACTCCCAATGTGGGGGGCCTGGGTCTGCTCCCAGGTCAGGGAACTAGATCCGACATGCTTCAACTAAGAGTTCACATGCAGCAACTAAGACCCAGCCTCGCCGAATTAATCCACTTAAAAAAATAAAAAAACTATTTAAAAAAAAAGAGAGAAAGAAACTACCTTTTCCTTTGTTTGTTAATATCCGCTTAAACAAAAAAGGAATATGAACCCAAATTGGATGATGTTAAGAAGATTGTGTTTAAGGTTTATAGTGACAGAACTGCTGCCATCTTTACATGCAATTCCCCAGACATGTTTTTAAATTACCCAAAACACACACACCCAATGCTGAGAGATAGGCTTCCTAAAGAGTTATTTAATTTGTCATCTGTGACAGTATACTACTTCATGCTTGTCCTCATCCCTTGCATGCTGGGCAAAACAATGAATACATGACAGAAATAATATGATATAGTAACTTTAGACCAGACCTCAACTTGAATATTATCTCTACCCGACTTTTCTGCAACCTTAAATTACTTATTAGGGTTTCAATTTCTTAATCTGTAAAATAAGGATAATAATGCCTTCTTTTTGTAATTATAGTAAATGTCAAAAAAGATATGAAGTGCTTAGCAAACTGTGATACATAGTAAGCACTTACATATAGCTATTATCACCATTATCATTATCCTTAATATTTCTATCATTATTGTAAATCTTTCAATCATGATAAAGTTGCTTTGCTTTAAGCACATTATTGTGCGTGCATGCTAGTTGCTTCAGTCATGTCCAACTCTTTCCTAACTCATGGACTGTTGCCCACCAGGCTCCTCTGTCCATGGGATTCTCCCGGCAAGAATACTGAAGTGGGTTGCTATTTCCTACTCCATGGGATCTTCCTAATCCCAGGGATCAAAACTCATGTCTCCTGCATTGACACGCAGATTCTTTACCACTGCACCACCTGGGGAGCCCAAAAACATTAGTAATTTGCCTATTTTTCAAAGATAAAGTCTCATATTCATATATGAATACACACACACTACTTACTGGGTAAGAAGGCTGCCCTTAAATTCTTTTTCTACCATGGAAGGTCATTTTCTTCCATGGTACATGTGCAAAGGGCGGCCAGCTTGACCCATTCATCCTCTTCTTGCACTCCCTGATACCTACCCTGCTCAGAGTTTCCTCTTCTGAGGACATTAAGAACCAAAGCCATTTCCCATTTCTCAGAGCTATCTGTCAGAACAATAATATCTTGCTCTCTCATATCTCACATGACTTAACTTTCAGTTTTCTCTTTTGATTCTAATCCCTGACTCTAAACTAATAGTCATTATTACCTATATTGACCCATAAACGTGCAAAGTACCTAAAGTCCAACTGAAGCCATCCCTTTTCTCTATCAAACAATTGTTTAGTTGCTAAGTCATGTCTGACTCTTCTGTGGCCCCATGGACTGTAGCCCACCAGGCTCCTCTGTCCATGGAATTTTCCAGGCAAGAATAGTGGAGTGTGCTGCCATTTTCTCCTCCCTAGATCCTTCTGACCCAGGGACCAAACCCAAGTCTCCTGCATTGGCAGGCGGATTCTTTATCACCGAGCCACCAGTGAAGCCCACCAAACAATTAATTCCCTCTAAACTATTATATGTGAGTTAGCCTAGCAAGGTCTGTTTTAACACTTTTAGTGACAGAAAGCCCTCTACCTCTCGAATCAATCCATTCAACGATTATAACTTTTTAATTTTCCTTATGTTGAACCAAAATCTCTCCCCTTACAAGTAGTTTCCACCCATAGGCTCTAATTTCACATTCTAGAAAAATACAGTTTATCTATTCTATACTACAGCCCAATCAACATTTGAAGATTTCTGAGTTTCACTTTTCCACACTACACATTTCTAGTTCAGAAAGCACAATTTTAAGCCCCTTCTCTCATAGACCTCCTCTAGACCGTGTATGGGCTTGTCAAAGTAATCTAACAACAAACATGTAAAGCACTTCCTTTTCCAACATTTGAGCTGTCAAATAATTACACTACAAATGATCCCTTTGTCCATATCCATCCATTACTATGTAAAAATTAATTTAACTAGTTCAGGAAAAGTAACCCTCAGCCTAAATCACAGTTTAAAGAAAATGGTACTATGTAATTAACCTCTAATTAAAATAATTTATATTTTTTAAATAAATTAAAAAAAAAATAAAATGGTACTAAAAGTTTGAAAACAACCAGTTTTTGTTGTTGTTGTCGTTTAATCCTAGTCAATTACCGGGGAACACAATAAAGGAGGATCAGCAGGCATGAAAGTCTTGTCTCTTTCCCACAAAACCAAACACATGTCTGGGGGAAAAAGACCCAACAATGGGAAGGTTAGCTAAAAAAGGGTTTTGCTTCCTGTCCTGAGAAAGTTGAGCCAATTAAAAGAAGGCAGTAATAGTGAGCCAAAAAATATTCTCTGTACCTTGCCAGAAGCAGGTACCTGAAAGATCAAATATTGTGCTCTTAAACTTGACCAAAGTAAACTACAAAAAAGAAGTGGCAGATTTTTCCTGAGCTCTCCTCGCCTGGCAAGAACGTCCATCTGGGGAAATACACACGCAGAGCCCCAAGGGACCAGTCAGGGGCAGCAACTGGAAGAGGATTCTTCCCCAAGTCCTCAGTAGGCGCAGTCAGTGCAAGCACTGTCTCGGAAGAGCCTCTAGCTTTGTCAGGCAGTCGGAGAGGAGGCAGGGTGGAGTAGGGACTGGAACCCTTGTGCCCTTAGAGGCCTGGCACGAGCCGGAAGGTACTGACTAGATGCTGCCGTCCACCTTCGGACGCAAAGAGAGAGCCGACTGATAGTACTCCGAGAGGAGGTGATCTCTGGTACTCGAAGATATCCCGGGTGGGAGGGGGCTGGGGGTACGGACAGGGGTCGGGATCTGACACTGGGAAAACCGTTCCCTGTAAAGTGACCGAAGAGGTCTCACAGGAACAGAGAAAGAGGAAGGGAAAGTCCGTATTTTCACGTATTTGGGGGAAGACTGAGCCAGGACCTGTTCCCTTCTCCTGCGCCCTGATGACGAAGGTGGTGACAGCAACAGTGGGAGCAGGTGTCCGGGGCCCTCATTCAAACGAGCAGAGTCCCCCACTGTCCGAGCTCTTCTCGGGCTGCCCCCACTCGCCCCTCAGGCAGCGGAACCCCATTCCAAACCCTGCCCCTCGGGCTTTCCCCTTGGGTCCAGCAGGGGCTCTCCACTTCTCTTCCGGCCCCCAATCTCAAGGCCCTCCTTAACCCGTCCAGACTGGCCCTCCTCACTCGCCACCTTGGATCGCTCCAGCTGCTGCCTTCCTCCGCCACATTCCCGTTCCAGTCCCCTGGCCCGGGCTCCCCTACGCCACCTCCCCCGGCCAGGCCCGGTGCCTCCCCCGGCGGCCAGGTCCGCCCTCTGCCTTCCTCACGCGGCGTCTCGCCCTCAGACCGCCGGCGTCTCGCCCTCAGACCGGCGCCCTCCCTCCCTCGCTCCCGCCTCAGGCCGGCACCCGCACCACAGAACTCTGCGATGTACCAGGTCACCGCGTAGTTCTCCTCGCACCAGTCCAGCGTGGAGGTCGTTGGACCCCAATAGCCCTCGCGGTCCCCGGCGGGAGCCATCGCGCGCGCCGCTGCCGCCGCCCAAGCGCTCCACCGGCTGCGATCGGCTCCGCGGGATCCCAGGCCGGCTCTGGCCCTGCTGGCGCGCTAGTCTAGCGTCCCGCCCGCCCTCCGTCCCCGAGGGGCGGGGCCCGGCGCCGTCAGCGACCCGCCGGGCCAGAGACCCCGCCCACCGCGGCCGGCGCAGAGCCCAGGCCGGGGACCGCCCTGCCCCCTCCTTCCCCGGGAAGGGGTGTGACCTGGGCCGCCGGCCCCGCCTAGACACGCCCTTGGCTGTGGGTTTGGCGTTCCTGACATCCCCGAGGCAGTTTTCTATCTGAACCTCTGAGTTTCTGTAGGACGGGCGGTTAATTTTATTGAGGCGGGGGTGGGATGAAGGCTGCAATCAAGCCCTGGCTTGATAAAACCTGTGCACGGATGCGCCTCAGTTTTTACTTGGTCACAGGCCTCCAGAGGAGCCCAGAAACTACTCCAGCCCCGCCGGGGACTCCCAGGAAATAAACAATAATTTTCAGATAAAGGTATAAGTGTCAGTTCAGTCGCTCAGTCTTGTCCGACTCTTTGCGACCCCATGGACTGTCGCCCCCCAGATTCCTCTGTCCACGGGATTTCCCAGGCAAGAATGCTGGAGTGGGTTTCCATATCCTCCTCTAGGGTATCTTCCCCACCCGGGATCGAAACCAGGTCTCTTGCATCTCATGGAAAATTCTTTAACATTTCAGCCACTGCGGAACAACAAATCCTGGTCCCAGAAAAAAGAAGGGGGAGAAGGCATTTTGAGAGCCTAAAACAATAGTGCAGCCAGAACACTAAAGCCTGCTTCCCTTTGGTCTTCCAAGCCGAGAAGTTTCCACCGTCTCAGTTCAGTTCAGTTGCTCAGTCGTGTCTGACTCTGCGACCCCATGAACTGCAGCACGCCAGGCCTCCCTGTCCACCACCAACTCCTGGAGTTCACTCAGACTCACGTCCATCGAGTCCGTGATGCCACCCAGCCATCTCAGCCTCTGTCGTCCCCTTCTCTTCCTGCCCCCAATCCCTCCCAACATCACAGTCTTTTCCAATGAGTCAACTCTTTGCACAAGGTGGCCAAAGTACTGGAGTTTCAGCTTTAGCATCATTCCTTCCAAGGAAATCCCAGGGCTGATCTCCTTCAGAATGCGCTGGTTGGATCTCCTTGCAGTCCAAGGGACTCTCAAGAGTCTTCTCCAACACCACAGTTCAAAAGCATCATTTCTTCGGGGCTCAGCCTTCTTCACAGTCCAACTCTCACATCCATACATGACCACAGGAAAAACCATAGCCTTGACTAGATGGACCTTAGTCAGCAAATTAATGTCTCTGCTTTTGAATATGCTGTCTAGGTTGGTCATAACTTTTCTTCCAAGGACTAAGCGTCTTTTAATCTCATGGCTGCAGTCACCATCTGCAGTGATTTTGGAGCCCAAAAAGATAAATCTGACACTGTTTCCCCATCTATTTTCCATGAAGTGATGGGGCCAGATGCCATGATCTTCGTTCTCTGAATGTTGAGCTTTAAGCCAACTTTTTCACTCTCCACTTTCACTTTCATCAAGAGGCTTTTTAGTTCCTCTTCACTTTCTGCCATAAGAGTGGTGT
>SJYC01131401.1:0-30970 GCA_006408675.1 Madoqua kirkii
TCTATTTTCCATGAAGTGATGGGGCCAGATGCCATGATCTTCGTTCTCTGAATGTTGAGCTTTAAGCCAACTTTTTCACTCTCCACTTTCACTTTCATCAAGAGGCTTTTTAGTTCCTCTTCACTTTCTGCCATAAGAGTGGTGTCATCTGCATATCTGAGGTTATTGATATTTCTCCCGGCAGTCTTGATTCCAGCTTGTGTTTCTTCCAGTCCAGCGTTTCTCATGATGTGTTAGTGTTAGTGTTAGTGTTAGTGTTAGTGTTAGTGTTAGTGTTAGTGTTAGTTGCTCAGTCGTGCCCGACTCTTTGCGACCCCGTGGACTGCAGCCCACCAGGCTTCTCTGTCCATGAGATTTTCCAAGAAAGGATACTGGAGTGGGCTGCCATTTCCTTCTCCAGGGGATCTCCCCAACCCTGGGATCGAACCCGGGTTTCCTGCACTGCAGGCAGATTCTTTATCAACTGAGCTGCTCTGCATAAAAGTTAAATAAGCAGAGTGACAATATACAGCCTTGACATACTCCTTTTCCTATTTAGAACCAGTCTGTTTTCCGTGTCCAGTTCTAACTGTTGCTTCCTGACCTGCATACAGATTTCTCAAGAGGCCGGTCAGGTGGTCTGGTATTCCCATCTCTTTCAAAATTTTCCACAGTTTATTGTGATCCACACAGTCAAAGGCTTTGGCATAGTCAATAAAGCGGAAATCAATGTTTTTCTGGAACTCTTTTGCTTTTTCCATGACCCAGTGGATCTTGGCAATTTGATCTCTGGTTCCTCTGCCTTTTCTAAAACCGTCTAGCAATCTATAATTGTACCCTGTTCTTCAGGCAACCCACAGCCTCCCCTACTACCAGCTTTAAGACCTTAATACTTCACAGAGCTGCTGGATCTTTTTAAAACATAAATGCATGCCCCCTGCCCCTAGAGTTCAGCTACACCAAATTCTTCCCTAGCTCAGAATGTACAGGGTCCATTCCCATCTTCCTGCCTTTGCACCTGCCTTTCAGCTGGGACTGCTGGCCTTCCTCTTTTCTCCATTGACTAATTTCCACAGGTCCTTTAGCATCTGGCTTCCTGAAACCCTTCTGGCTCTTACCCTCAATAGCTCCTTTGACTTTTGTTCATATCCTCCAGTGAAAGATACATCCTGATCTGAAAGTCTCATTTCCATCTTTACCTCCTAACATCCAGGATTCTGCCTGACCATGCACTTTGCAACACAGAATATAATTAAGGATGACACAACTGCAATTTAATATTTTCTAAAGAAATAAGTCAGGTAAGATGTAATAAAAGGTAAAAGAGAAAACAAGGAGAGATGAGGCAACCCATAGCCTCTCTACAAAGTGTCTACAGCAGATAATAGATCAGACCCTTTACTGGCAGTGTACAAACCTAGGAATAGAGGCTGAGTGTTTAATAGAAATAGTAGGATATCAAAAGTTTTCTTTTGAACAGCAAACATTGAACTGCTATGTACCAGCCTTTGGCTGAATGCTAGGAACACATGGGAACTTCCCTGCTGGCTCAGTGTTAAAGAATCTGCCTGCCAATGCAGGAGTTGCAGTTTTGATCCCTAGGTCAGGAAGATTTCCCCGAGGAGGAAATGGCAACTCACTCCAGTATTCTTGCCTGGGAAATACCACAGATAGAGGAGCCGCATAGACTGAGTCCATGGAGTTGTAAAGAGTCGGACAAGACTTAACAACAGCAGGAACACATGGAGATAAATAGAAGACATCCAAGATGGCAGTCTCTAAAGAGAGAAATAATACTGAGGAGTGGGGAAACTTATTTCATGTTTTATCTTGTCCTTTAAAATTTCTGTCTCAGGTATGTACTTAATATATATAATAATCATAAGTATATATAATTTATAAATGAATATATATATATTTATATATTCAAAATGAATATGCAGAAATACATACTACAAGTGAGATGAGATTTCAATAAAAACTGTAGAGACCACAACTGTAGACTGTGATAATACTTATTGCTAGAAGTAAAGCAAAAATTAGGGTGTTGTGGGAGCCGTTAAGTGGAAAGAATCTCTAACTCAACCAAGTGACCGACCCAAAGCAGAAGATGAGGGCTTGGCTACATCAGTACCTAGCACATTAACAGTTGCAGGCAGAAGGGACCTACAATGATCAGGACAAAATTTAGGAGAGAAAAATCAATTAAGAGAATTATTTGTTGTTGTTATTTAGTCAATAAATCCCGTCCAGCTCTTTTGCAACCCAGTGGACTGTAGCCCATCAAGCTCCTCTGTCCATGGGATTTCCCAGGCAAGAATACTAGTTTGCCATTTTCTTCTCCAGGGGATCGTCTAGACCCAGGGATTGAACCCATGTTTCCTGCATTGCAGAATTCTTTACCACTGAGCCACCAAGGAACCCCAAAAGAAATATTAACTAATCAATAAAGAGAAAAGGTAAACTACAGTAGTATCACTGAGAAAACACAAAATAGATTTCATAGATCCTTCAGCAATATCTGTCTTCCTTTCTCTCTTTTCTAAAAAACTTTACCCCCAACCCAGTATTAATGCAATGCATGAAAATATAAGGAAGCAGAGCATCCAAAACTATCTCGAAAAAGAAGAAGGAGGATTTACACTTCCTGATTTCAACACTTACTACAAACCTACACCAATCAAAACAGTGTAGTACTGTCATATGGATAAACTGTAGATCAATGGAACAGAATTGAGACTCCAGAAATAAACTATAAGTTTATGGTCAGTTGATTTTCACAAGGATGCTAAGGGAAGGAATAGTCTTTTCAACTGGTGTTATAACAACTGGATGTTGTTGCTTGGTCCTAAGTTATGTCCAACTCTTTTTGTGACCCCATGGACTGCAGCCCATCAAGCTGTTCTGTCCATGGGATTTTCTAGGCAAGAATATTGGAGTAGGTTACCTTTTCCTCCACCCAGGGATTGAATCCATGTCACCTGCATTGGCAGGCGGACTCTTTACCACTGAGCCACCGGAGAAGCGCAACAACTGGATATCCGTATACAAAAGAATGAAATGAGATTCCAATTCCTTCTAAATGAAATGAGATTCCTTCTTTAAAAAATTCCTTTTTTATAGATGCCCTAAAAAAATTAATTTAAATGGATCATAGACTTACATATAAGAGCTAAAACTATAAATGGATTATCATTTCTCCAGGCCAGAATACTGGAGTGGGTAGCCATTCCCTTCTCCAGGGGATCTTCCCAACCCAGGGATCAAACCTAGGTCTGCCTCGTTGCCGGCGGATTCTTTACCAGCTGAGCCACAAGAGAAAGATCCATCTGGTCAAAGCTGTGGTTTTTCCAGTAGTCATGTATGAATGTGAGAGTTGGACTATAAAAAAAAGCTGAGCACCAAAGAATTGATGCTTTTGAACTGTGGTGTTGAAAAAGACTCTTGAGGGTCCCTTGGACTGCAAGGAGATCCAACCAGTCCATCCTAAAGGAAATCAGTCCTGAATATTCATTGGAAGGACTGATGCTGAAGCTGAAACTGCAATAGTTTGGGCACTTAATGTGAAGAATTGACTCATTGGAAAAGACCCTGATACTAGGAAATATTAAAGGAGGGAGGAGTAGAGGACAGCAGAGGATGAGATGGCTGGATGGCATCACCGACTCGATGGACATGAGTTTGAGCAAGCTCCGGGAGTTGGTGATAGAAAAGAAGCCTAGCGTGCTGCAGTCCATGGGGTCACAAAGAGTCAGACACAACTAAGCGACTGAACTGAACTGAAAATGATAAAGTCTTAGGAATATACATAAAAGTAGTCTTTGTTGTGACTTCCCTGGTGTCACAACAATTGGTGGCCCAGTGGTTTAGAATCCCCCTGCCACTGCAGGGGATACAGATTTGATCCCTGGTCCAGGAAGATCCCTTACGCTGCAGAGCAACTTTGTCCGTGCACTGAAAGTACAAGTGGCCAATAATCACATGTTCATGCTTGCCATACTAGAAATGCAAATAAAAAACCACAATCAGATACTACTTTATACACACTAAGAAAACCAATATTAAAGAAAGATGTGGAGAAATTGAAATCTTCATGCATTGCTGCTATGTAAAATGATGCAGCCACTTTGAAAAACAGTTCCTTAAAATGCTAAGCAGAGTTACCATATGAACCTAACAATTCTATTTCTAGGTATATACTAAGAGAATTGAAAACACATGTCCAAAAAATGAACAAAGGTGTTCATAGCAGCATTATTCACAATAACCAAAAAGTGGGAACAAAGCAAATTCCATTAAATGGTGAATAAAGTAATAAAATGTTGACTACCCATATGTGTGTCAGTCACTCAGTCGTGTCCAACTCTTCAATCCTATGGACCATAGCCCACCAGGGTCCTCTGTCCATGAGATTCTCCAAGCAAGAATACTGGAGTGGGTTGCCATTTCCTCCTCCGATGTCAGCCAACTTAGTATAGTCTAAAGTCTTAGCATGCACTCACTTGAGTCCTTCAAAAATACATCTGGCAAAGTGCCTGTATTATGGGAACTGTTTGGCTGTCAGTAGGGAGAAGGGCTATTTCGTGTCCCCTCTTTTCCCTTGTCTCACGTTCAAGTCATTCATCTCCAAAAGTAGTAGCTACCCCCAAAACTCGAGTTTTCGAGTCAAGAGTCAGCGTCTGTCCAAAGACATACATTACATCTCTCCAAGTAAGGTCATAAAGGAAAGTTAGTCCCATAAAGACTTCATGTACTTTTTGGATCTCTAAATAGTCTCAACTGTAATTGGTACTGTTTGAATTTCTACCAAGACTGAGGCAACCCCTCCTGGAAGGATGCCCTGACACAGCCTGTTCAGTTGGGAACCCCGGATACAGGAGCAAAGTAAGAGAACAGGAGGGAACTGAAGGTTTCACACCAAAATCTGCACCCTTAGGACACAAGTCTGGCCTGTCTCACAGAGAGATAACAAGCAACATATATGGCACATCTACCCATTTCTCTTGTTTTCTACAGATTGAGCTTAAAGGGGTGGTCCTTGGAACTCCTAGCTATTCCTATGGGTATAGAATACCCATATAATGGAATATTATTCCATATAGTGGAATATTATTTGTCAATGAAAAGAAATGAAACACTGATATATGATACAATGTGGATGAGCCTTGAAAACATACTGCACCAAAGAAGTCAAACACTAAAGGGTCCATATTGTATGATTCTGTTCATACAAAACATCCAGGATAGGCAAATCTATTAGTGATAGAAAATAAATTAGTTGTTGGCAGAAAAGTGAGTAGGAATGCAGAGTGACTGCTAGTGGGTACACATTGGTTTTCTTTGGGGATGATGAAAGTGTTCTAAAATTAGTTTGTGGTAACGGTTGCACGACTCAGTAAATATGCAAAAAAAAACCCAGCATTGAGTTGTATATTTTAAATTGCACACTAAATGTTCTAAATAGCTGAACTGTGTGATATGTGAGTTATAACTTAATACACTTTTCTGTAAAATACATTCTAATGTTGAAAAATTTAGAAACTATACAAAAAGTGTTAAAAAAAAAAGGAAATCATTATAATCTCACACACTAGCAATAACCATTGTCAATACTGAAGTATATTTTCTTTGAGAATTTTATGTGTGGATTTTTTTCACTTGGTGCTAACAATGACTTTATACATCATATTTTTTTCAAAGCATTTCTCATGCCACTAAAACCCTTGTAAATGTTATGATCATTCAGTTGCTAAATCCTGTCTGTCTTTTTTGAGACCCCATGGACTTAGCCTGCCAAGCTCTTCTGTCCATGGGATTTGCCAGGCAAGAATAATGGAGTGGATTGCCATTTCCTTCACCAAATATAAAAGTTATATTCAATTTCATTGATGTACCACAATTTACTTAATTATTAAATACCCATGTTACTAGTCCCTTACTACTGGGTATTTAGGTTATTTCCAATGCCTATATTTATTTTTCACCTAGCAAATGAGAATCCTAATTTTGAAAGCTTTAACCAGATTCCTACTAGAAACCTTTTTACTAGTTCCTAAGACAAAGAAATCCCAACTGTAATCCATTGTTTTCCACATGAGATACAACTTGTGCCATAACTTCATAACTGCAAAGGAAAATTTGAATCTACAAAGACTGAGTGTGTAGGCTCATCAGATTAAGTGATCTTATGACAGTGAGGTGCAGGCATGGCTGTCTACCAACACTTTCTAGCCCCCATCTGTAGGGGATATTAGAGCATTGCCCGGTGCAACAAACCGCAACCTGGGGACACAGCCCTAGGCTTCCCTGGGAAGAGTCCCCAGACACCCAGCCTGGGTGGGGTCCTCTATATTCCTGCAGCCCCTGGGTTTCCTTCCACCAAGGCTCTTCTCACACTTCACGGCAGTCTGCTTAGGAGTTGATCTTCCAGACAGAACCTGTCTCATTCTATTTCTGTGTCTCCAATCTCTCACTTGGGCCTGACACAAAATTGATGTTCAGGGAATACTTACAGAAATATCATAACAATAATAAAGCATAACAACAATAATAATAAGGTACATTTATTAAACATTTACATGGGACAGGTTCTGTTGAGTACTTATATGTATTAACTTAAAGATTGAGCTGAACTGAAACCTTACAACAACCCCACGATGCTATGATACAACCCTAGATACTATTCTCTCCCTCAACTTCTTTTTATTGTGATAATATACATTGTTAAGGATTATATAGAATTAAAGACACCTTTTTCTAATTTATGGGTGTTTTGATATAGTTTATTTCATATTAATGGAAATAAATGTCGAAATTTAAAAAAAAAGAAAGTTGAATTACTTGCCTGAATATACATGACTAGTGGGTAGCAGAAATAAAATTTTAAAAAAATTTTTAAGTCTTCTCTTATATGACAGTAACACAGTGAATTTATCCATTTTCCAGAGATGAATATAAGTTGTTTCCTATTTTGGCTATTATAACCAATTCTACCCTGAACATTCATTTTTCTAAATCTGGCACATGTGCAAAATTTCTTTAATATATTACCTGTGAATGGAAGTGTCTTTGCACCTTCAAATTTCTCAGATCACACCAAATAGTTTACCAAAATGGTTGTACCAATTTACATTTCTACAATAAAAATATGTTTATTAATATAAAATTAATTTATACAAATAAAAATAAAACCCACAATAAAAAATGGATAAATAATTTAAAAAATATAAAGAATCACTTGAAATTTCATCACTTGGTAGCAACCACTGATAATATTTTAGTATATAAATGGCCAAACATTTTTCTCTGTGTGGGCGTGTGTGTATATGTTTTATTACACCACAGACATATATATATTTTGTCAAAATAGAATTTAAAAATGCAGATCACTTTGGAACTTCCTGTTGTCAGTTACAATACATGATAAGAATTAAAGAATAAATGCTTTATGCACATGCTGATGCTTATGCTTCCAGGAGCATCATTACTGTAATCATCACACCCAATCCTAGACACTGAGACTTAACTGACACTTTTGTGGGAACCCCAGGCCCCACTCTTCAGGCAAAGTTAGTGCTTCCCTTGCTTTCTGCCTTCTGGTACATTTCCCACACTTGATCTCTTTGCTTATTGATTAGTTAGTACCCACAAGGCAGTTATGAGTTCCCTGGGCTTCCCAGGTGGCTCAGTGGGAAAGAATCCACTTGCAATGCAGGAGATGTGGGTCCAGTCTCTGGGTTGGGATGATACTCTGGAAGAGGAAATGGCAGCCCACTCCAGTATTCTTGCCTGGGAAGTCCCATGGACAGAGGAGTCTGGCAGGCTACAGTCCATGGGGTCGCAAAAGAGTCAGACATGATTTAGCAACTAAACAAAGGAAAGAAAAGATCATTTATATTCAGCTTAGGTTCCCAGTGCCCATTACTGGGCCTTCAGTTCAGTTCAGTCACTCAGTCATGTCCAACTCTTTGTGACCCCAGGACTGCAGCACACCAGGCTTCCTTGTCTATCACCAACTCCTGGAGCTTGCTCAAACTCATGTCCATTGAGTCGGTGATGCCATCCAACCATCTCATTCTCTGTCATCCCCTTCTCCTCCAGCCTCAATCTTTCCCAGCATCAGGGTCTTTTCAAATGAGTCAGTTTTTCGCATCAGGTGCCCAAAGTTTTGCTCTTTCAGCTTCAGCATCAGTTCTTCCAATGAATATGCAGGACTGATTTTCTTTAGGATTGACAGGTTGGATCTCCTTGCAGTCCAAGGGACTCTCAATTACTGGGCCTAGCATGTGAGCAAATTTGTAGATGTTTCTTAGATTAAGTAAAAAAAATCCGCTTTTATGAAGCAATCTGGCAAAGCTGTCAAGGGTATTGGCTCTGCAACGTGGCAAATACGATTTTGTATCTCAAACTCATCTCTTAATAAGCTGTGATTTGGGTCCTATTAACCCTCTAAGTCTCAGTTTTCTCATCTATCAGATGGAGAGGCAGTAGTACCCACTTCACATTTAGATTAAATTCAAAAAATAGTTGTTAAATACAGTATCTGGGAATGGAATGAAATCAATACATCTCAGAGTATTACTCTGAAGGGAAGGGGACGCCTCCTTGGTGAAGCACAGTATAGTGTCCACTATGCACAGGGGAGATGGGAACATCTGGGCTCAATTTCCCCATAACACTAAAACGAAACTTGGATTACAGAGGACAAATAGTCAATTTCATACTCCTTGAAGTAGCTAAACTTCCTTGGCCCCTAATTTCCCAGTATTTCCTCTCACACTCTGTCACCTGCTCCCATACCCTAGCCACAGCCATCTGCTGCCCTATCTCCTGCACTATTCTAGACAACAGAAGAGGACAAAACGGACACATTAAAGCATCAAAATGAAGTATAACAGTTATAATAGTTAACACATATAAGGTTTACTCTCCCTGACACTGTTCTGAGTACTTTTCAGTATTACCTTCTAAAATCTAACAACTCCATGAATGAAAGCTTTTAATTCTCATTCACCAGTAATGAAACGGACACTGTCTTCAAATCTTAACTGATTCTGTCCGCTAAACATCTGTGAATTCTATTCCCTAAACATCTGAAAATTTTTTTTCACCCAATGGCACCCAGCTATATCAACTGAGGAGAGGCTGGGATCTGAGCACTCTGGTGCCAGAGGCCATGTTAAATACCATGCCAGGCTGGTCCTGCAGGTGCTCAGCAGAGAGGGCTGTGGGCCAACACTGGATTTGAATTCTCTTTGCTCCTGGAATGTAGAAAATGAGGACTGAGAGTTCTCTAGGGATGATTTCCTTAGTGACCAAGAAGGTTTTAAGGAAGACATCAACATGAGTAAATGTGCAAAGGGGAGGGCGGATTGATTGACTAGGGAAAGATTGAAGACATGGAGGCTCCTAAGAGATTTACAGTGATCTGGTTAGTAGCAAGAGTGATAAGAAGAGAGGACAAATTTACAGATGTTTGGGGGATAGAATCAATAAGATTTGAAGAGCAGCTGGGGATGGGGAGGAGGCATAGAGGGAGAAGGAGGAAGTAGCCTGCTCCTGGGTTTCTAGCCTTTCGTGGCTGCTGAAAGACCAGCAAATGATTCTGGCTACAGTGAGTATGTGTGGGAGACGGAGTGCAGGAGACGGAGAAAGCATTATTGGGAGAGAAAATAGCCTGCCAAGGCTTGAAAGGGCAAGAGGAATGTGGGCAGAATGAGACATTCATGGTGGCTGCCCTTGTGTGCAGAGATGAAGGAGCGGTGAAAGCAATTATCAGGGACTGAGGAAGGAGAGATTGGAGTTTACTATGAGGCTGCAGTCCATGCGGTCGCAGAGTGGGACACAACTGAGCAACTTCACTTTCACTTTTCACTTGCATGCATTGGAGAAGGAAATGGCAACCCACTCCAGTGTTCTTGCCTGGAGAATCCCAGGGACGGGGGAGCCTGGTGGGCTGCCATCTATGGGGTTGCATAGAGTCGGACACAACTGAAGCGACTTAGCAGCATGCTGTGATAAGACATTCAGGCTTTATTCTAGAGAGCATAAAAGTATTCAAGAGAGAATAACATGTTTGCATGTATTAGGGAGAATAGATTTTTGGTTTGGGGATTTTGTTGTTGTTGTTTGGGGCAGGGTGGGGAGAAGAGAGAAATCAGGAAATTAACCTGTTTGGCCTCAAAATCAATTAGGAGGCTGTGGCAAATAATCTTGATAAAAGATAGGACACTCCAGTTAAATTGCAACACAGACCCTGGGCCAGCCATCCTGGCTCCAGCCTTCCCAGAAGGAATTCCAGGGGCATTTGCTCCAGGAAAAACAGGACAATGGAGGTTTCTTGTATCTACCCAAGTCCATTCCTGAGCCCCAAACATGCCACTCCCAGGGAAGGAAGGCACCACACTTATGACCAGAGTCATCAGCCTTTGCTTAAGCACCTTGAAAGTTGTTACAAAATAGAATTTCTTAGTACTATTATTAAGTATTAACAATACTTAGTAGGTGGATTAAGTATGAATTGAGTAGCCCTAAATTGATTGGTTTGTTTTGAATGAGCCTATGGAAACATCAACAACAAACAAAGTGAACTGTGAACAGGAATGCTTCCTTTCAACATTGCCCACAAACTGAGCTCTCTCAGTCCTTTGACTCATAAGAATCTTACATTTTTGCCTGCCTGGGTGCCTAGTTTTCTTGTATCTACCCAAATACTGTCAGTTACCATCCAGATGCTGACCCAAACAGTTATCTCTAACCCAGATCTATCTCCAGAGCCTTAGTCCTTGAATCATATCAAGATCATGTTTTGCTGCACGTGACAGAAAACCAATCCTGGGGAGTTAACTACGTTAGGGTTTATTTTTCTCAGATGGTAAGCAGCCCAGGGCCATGCAATAGCTCTACAGAGTCTGAATTCTCCTGTCTTTCTCCTCTGTCTCCCTTAGCACAGAGCCTTTATCATCGTGGTCACAAAGTGGTTGTATCTTGTGCAAGCATCACAGTAGGTTTAGGCAGGGAGAAGGAAGGACGAGAGTGAAAGGCAAATATCAGCTGGGCCCATACACTGTTATCAGGAAAACAATAGTTTTTCCAGAACCTTCACTCAACAATGTTCACTTAGAGCTTATTGGTCAAAACTGAATCACGTGACCAGCCATAAAGAGTCTAGGAAGTCTAGCAAGAGTCTAGGAGGGTGGATGTTTTAACTGGGTACTCCACTGTCCCAAACAAAGCTGGCTTTTGTTAGGAGCGAAGAAGGAGAAGAGGATATTGAGTAACTAGCAGGATTTTCACCTATTTTCTGGACAGCTCTACTTGGGTATTTCATAAGGATCTCAAATTCGTTATGTGCTAAAGCCATCTTGTCATTTTCCCTCCACACTGGTTGTTGTTTCTTTTTGTTGTTTCTTTTTCTTTGGTGAAATTCACAACCATTGACCCAGTTTGCTAAAGAAAGTCTTAACTCTTTCCTAACCCTTAACTCCTTCTTAACCCCATCCAGATATATCAAATCTTGTCTTGATGGATTGACAGAAGAAGTCTGTCCACCTCCAACTTTCTCTCTCTGCCCTTATTTCAGTCCTAGTTATTACTGCCTGTGCCTTTCCTGATTGCCCTGAGCAAAGTCTTGTTCTGTTCCAGTCACACAGCCTATTCTTTACACTGTGTCTGCCGTAGGGTTCTTTTTAAATTCAAAACTATGGATGCCCTCTCCTTAAAAAATAAATTTCCCATTACCTGTAGGGTAAAAACTCCCTGACAACAAGGTTCTTTGTGACCTTTGGGACTGTTCTGCCCATTTCTGTAGCCTCATTGCTTCATTATGAACTCCACTCACACTAAAATACTTTAAATGAGCTGGTAAAGAATCTGCCTGCAATGCAGGAGACACTGGTTTGTTCCTGGGTCGAGAATATCCCTTGGAGAAGGGATAGACTACCCACTCCAGTATTCTTGAGCTTGCCTGGTGGCTCAGAGGTAAAGAATGCACCTGCAATGTGGGAGACCTGGGTTCAGTCACTGGGTTGGGAAGATCCCCTGGAGGGGGACTTAGCAACCCAATTCAGTATTCTTGCCTGGAGAATCCCCATGGACAGAGAAGCCTGGCAGGCTATAGTTCATGGGGTGGCAAAGAGCAGGACATGACAAAGCACAGCATACGGCACTCTTTAAGAGAGCCACTCCTCTCATTTTCCTTTCAGCTTGAATCTCTCCTTTCGTTTCTGCCCATGACTAACTTTTTCTTATCTAAAAGACCTCAGCTTAGATCAAACTTCCTCCAGAAAATCTTGCAGGATTTGCCTTTTTAACTATTATTTTTCTATATTGTAGCCATCTATTACTTGTCTTTCTCACCAGCAAGATCAGTGGCTCTCAAACTCACAAGAAAGTCAGACTTCTCTGCTCATAATGCTCTTCCAGAAACTTAGAGAATCAAAATCTCTGAGGAGGAGAGAGCTGAGAATCTGCATGTTGAAGAAGCAGCAAACATTATAGTTAGACAAATGGTCCAGAAACCAAGTCCAGAAACACTGAATCACACTTCAGGTAACCTCAAGGAAAGTGCATCCCTCTTGCCAAGCATGGGGCCAGGAACAAAGCAAGTCACCTCACTCCAACCTTTTCTCCTTCATCTCCCCTACACTGACTTATGGATATAATGTACCCATGTGTTAGTCATGTTGCTCAGTCTTATCTTACTCTTTGCAACCCCCTGGACTGCAGCCCACCAGGCTCCTCTGTCCACAGAATTCTCCAGGCAAGAATACTGGAGTGGGTAGCCATGCCCTGCTCCAGAGGATCTTCCCTACCCAGGGATTGAACCCAGGTCTCTTGTATTGCAGGCAGATTCTTTATCATCTGAATGACCAGGGAAGCCATAATAATAATAATAAACAGCAATTACTATTTACAGGGTAGTACAAACTGCTGTCAGGCAAATGAATGAATGATTCCCCTTCAGTGATTCTCAGTAGTGCCTCTTACTATCTCTGTGATTTTGAGATATTTGCTTGAACTATATACGCTTTGACTCCCTCACTTGAAAAACTGTGCTAGTACTTATACCAACTTCATATGGTTGCTATTACAAGTAATTGAGATAATGAACTTCAAGCACTTAGGACAATGCCTGATTCATAGCAAGAACTCAATACAAATTTACCACTTATTATTACTACTACTATTCTTTGCAGAGTACCAATCAAATTTTAACCAGGCATTTGAGTATGCATTTTTTAATTCAGTCCTCCTACTCATTATAACAAGATGAGTATCATTATCCTCATTTTACAGATAAGAAAATCCAGGCTTAGAGAGGCAAAATATTTCATACTAGGTGTATTGAGAGAAAATGGAATAGATGAAATTTGAACTTGGTTAAGAAAAGAAACTTTTTAAGACTTTATTAAATCAAGTTTGGCAACCACATAGAACAATATGAACTTTACATTGCTAGTAGGAATGTAAAATGATTTATTACCACTTTGGAGAGTACGGTAGAGTGAAGCTGTGCATACACCATGATTCAGCAAATGCGCTACTGGGACTATATCCTAAAAAATTAGCACACCTGGGTGTTAGGAGGCATATTCAAGAATGTTCATTGTGTGATTGTTTATTGAACAGAAGGATATCTAAATGAATTGGAATATTATCACAAAAGGAAGTATTATACATGAGTTCTACTGAATGAATCTCAAAGCATAAAGTTGAAGGGGGGAAATCGGAAATTCAGGAATAGTTCAGGAGAATACCATTTATATAAAGCTTAAAACATGTAAAACAAGCCATCTGTTTTTGTGGATAAATACATATGTACTAGAAGAGTAAAAACACTCATTGAGCTGATAAATTGGTGAGTCTCAAATTCAAGATGGCAGTGACCTGTCGGGAGAGAAGAGAATGGAATCAAGCAGGATTAAACAGAGACATTTAGCTATATATATTATTGCTTCATTGCTTAAAGAACAAGACAGCTGAAACAAATGCAGGAAAGTTTTAAGCTGTGACTAGTACTTGGTTATATGATTCTATTTTTGTGAGTGCCTTATTTTACAATATTTTTAAAAGGTTTCATCAAGAACACGGAGAATAGAGACCGTGGGGTCCAAAACATCCTAAATGTCCCCTTGGATCAATCCACCAACTTCACTGACAAGGGCTGCCTCCCCAGGCCTCTTGGTAAGCCTCGGGGCCTCAGTGTCAAAGTGACTAACCTACACCATAGGCGCCTGATGTCTGAAGTCTAGCAAGCTCTGGTCACTCTTGGGAGAGTCTTGCAACTCTCCCAAGCGAGGACACCTGCCTGCCAATGTGACGGAGTTTAGAACCAGAGGAGAACCAAAATTCCCCACCAGGAACCCGTCCAAGCCAGGAACCGCCGCAGCTCTAGCCATGCCAGACTGCTGGTGGTAGGGAGACCAGAGGACACCAACCCCTCCCCGGCGCAGGCCAGCCTCCGCCCGCCTCCTGCCCGGGACACTCCCCTGGCCTCTAGGTTCCCAGCGCCCGCAGCCCAGGGCCCAGCAAGTGCTGCAGTGAGCCCTTTGCTGTCGCTGCCTCCTGCTGCGACAGGATGCTGCAGATCCCAGTTCAGGAAAGTTCATCTTAGCATTCTCCAAATATAAAGGGCTTGGAAACCATCTGAGCTTCAAACAGTATTATCAGAGCTATATTCATAGACACAAAAAGTAACGTGTCATAAGATTGTAATATGAGAAAAAGAGCACATTACAAAAACAGTATGTGTAAATAAAAGCCAATTCTGGGGGGGGGGGCAGATATCTGTGTAAAGTGGGATTAGAAATGATTTTTATTACTGGCTATATTTTCTAAATGTTCCACTATGTTCCCTGGTGGCTCGATGGCAAAGAATCTGCCTGCAATCCAGGAGACCTGGGTTCAATCCCTGGGTCAGGAAGATCCCCTGGAGAAAGAAGGAAATGGCAACCCACTCCAGTATTCTTGCCTGGGGAATTCTGTGGACAGAGGAGCCTGGAGGGCTACACCCCATGGGGTTGCAAAGAGTTGGACACAACTGAACAATTAACACACGTTTTGATTGGTTTAAAAAACTGGTGTAGGGGAGGAAAAATAAATTTCCTTCTATCCTTCTAGGATCTTGGCTGAGAACCCCACAATAAAAAGGCAGATTAATGGAATGAAAACAAATTTTTGCAAATATATGGGACTCAAAGCAGTTAGGCAATTGAGGTTTATCTACCATCCTGAGCTAAGGAAAGGGACAGGAATCTGGGTCTTCAAAGAAGTGGTGGTGGGGGCAGGTAGAAGCAATTCACAGAAAGGTAAGGAGAGCAAATATTTAACAAACAAATGCTTGCTTTACCATGCAGATATGTCTTGCAGATGAAATTCTTGTCTCTGATAATAGCTCTCTTCTTATTACATGCCCCTTTTATGCAGGTAAGGGAGAGGTAAAAAGCTTTTCTTAAGTGCTGGGTCTTGGTTGCCTTCAGTTTAAAATAACCCATAGCCAAAATGCCACCAAGGAAGCCCCCAGAAGTAATTTTTATAATCAAAACCAAAGGGACATTTTCTATGAATGAGATGCTTGTTTTTGAATTTCTAAGAGATTTGGGGAGATTCTTCAGGCTGGGAAAGAACTCTGAGCTTCAAAATCAAACAAGGTTTTGAACCATAGTTCTGCACTTGAGCAGGTCACCAAGGCTTTATAATCCTCGGTTTTTTCATCTTTGAAATGGAGTAACTACCCATGGGGGGGGGGGCAGATATCTGTGTAAAGTGGGATTAGAAATGATTTTTATTACTGGCTATATTTTCTAAATGTTCCACTATGTTCCCTGGTGGCTCGATGGCAAAGAATCTGCCTGCAATCCAGGAGACCTGGGTTCAATCCCTGGGTCAGGAAGATCCCCTGGAGAAAGAAGGAAATGGCAACCCACTCCAGTATTCTTGCCTGGGGAATTCTGTGGACAGAGGAGCCTGGAGGGCTACACCCCATGGGGTTGCAAAGAGTTGGACACAACTGAACAATTAACACACGTTTTGATTGGTTTAAAAAACTGGTGTAGGGGAGGAAAAATAAATTTCCTTCTATCCTTCTAGGATCTTGGCTGAGAACCCCACAATAAAAAGGCAGATTAATGGAATGAAAACAAATTTTTGCAAATATATGGGACTCAAAGCAGTTAGGCAATTGAGGTTTATCTACCATCCTGAGCTAAGGAAAGGGACAGGAATCTGGGTCTTCAAAGAAGTGGTGGTGGGGGCAGGTAGAAGCAATTCACAGAAAGGTAAGGAGAGCAAATATTTAACAAACAAATGCTTGCTTTACCATGCAGATATGTCTTGCAGATGAAATTCTTGTCTCTGATAATAGCTCTCTTCTTATTACATGCCCCTTTTATGCAGGTAAGGGAGAGGTAAAAAGCTTTTCTTAAGTGCTGGGTCTTGGTTGCCTTCAGTTTAAAATAACCCATAGCCAAAATGCCACCAAGGAAGCCCCCAGAAGTAATTTTTATAATCAAAACCAAAGGGACATTTTCTATGAATGAGATGCTTGTTTTTGAATTTCTAAGAGATTTGGGGAGATTCTTCAGGCTGGGAAAGAACTCTGAGCTTCAAAATCAAACAAGGTTTTGAACCATAGTTCTGCACTTGAGCAGGTCACCAAGGCTTTATAATCCTCGGTTTTTTCATCTTTGAAATGGAGTAACTACCCATCCTACATTCTATCAAGATTAGATGAGATCATGTGTATAAAGCACTTAGTGCCACTGCATACATATAAATGCCTAGTCTGCCAACCTCAGTCATTATACTCATTATTTCTGGTGTGTGGTACATGAACTGGCACTTAGATAAAGTCTTCAGAAATGGACTGATGCAGGGAATAATTTCTGAGATGAAAAGCAGCTACAAAAAAGTCCCCTGAAGGTGATGTGGGCTTAAGGAACCACAAACTCCTTTGTAGCTTGGTAGCTGGTGGGTGGGGTGAAATATTCATTATAGGAGGAGGAATGCTAAGACTGTGCTCTGTAGCAAAACCACAATGCATAAAGCCGTGGGCAAACCCAAACGTGTCTGCTCTCAAAAGTCTCAAAAGGCAACCAACCAACCAGAGGAACAAAAAGAGCTGGACCTAAGGGTGAGGAGGTTAATATGTACTTGTCCTTTGTGTTGAACTCAGTGTCCTCATCCTCTGTGGGTGAGCAGTTCCCTGCATGCACATACGAAAGATCTCAGAATTTGGAGTATTGGCTTACTTGTCACAGAGATTGGGGGAAGGGCCAGGTAAGGGACTAAGGTTTACTGAGCCTGACTACATGTAAGCCAATTTATACACATTTTTTTTTTCATTGAATCCTTCCAATTTTGTGAGGGAGGTGCTACTGCCCCATTTGCAGATGATGCAGTCAGAATTAGGGAGGTTGGTGACTTGATTAAGATTACACAGTTACTAAATGATGGAAAAGTGAAAGTGGCCTCAGTCATGTCCAGCTCTTTGCGACCTCACGGACCATAAGTCCATGGAATTCTCCAGTCAGAATACGGGACTGAGTAGCTGTTCCCTCCTCCAGGGGATCTTCCCAACCCAGGTATCCAACCCAGATCTCCTGCACTGCAGGCAGATTCTTTACCAGCTGAGCCACCAAGGGAACTCAAACTCAAACTCAAAGGCTGATCTACCCTACGCTGACATCTTTTCCATCACACCTCTCCATCATGTCAACTTCCCATTGCCTTGATGAAGGTTTCATAGCAAAGATGGCTAAATTTAGTGGAAAGGCAAGGGCTCTCAAGTTAGAAAGTTCAGTTCAGTTCAGTTGCTCAGTCATGTCTGACTCTTTGTGACCCCTTGAATCGCAGCACGCCAGGCCTCCTTGTTCATCACCATCTCTGGGAGTTAACTCAGACTCACATCCATCGAGTCCGTGATGCCATCCAGCCATCTCATCCTCGGTTGTCCCCTTCTCCTCCTGCCCCCAATCCCTCCCAGCGTCAGAGTCTTTTCCAATGAGTCAACTCTTCTCATGAGGTGGACAAAGTACTGGAGTCTCAGCTTTAGCATCATTCTTTCCAAAGAAATCCCAGGGCTGATCTCCTTCAGAATGGACTGGTTGGATCTCCTTGCAGTCCAAGGTACTCTCAAGAGTCTTCTCCAACACCACAGTTCAAAAGCATCAATTCTTCGGCGCTCAGCCTTCTTCACAGTCCAACTCTCACATCCATACATGACTACTGGAAAAACCAGAGCCTTGACTAGACGGACCTTAGTCAGCAAAGTAATGTCTCTGCTTTTGAATATGCTATCTAGGTTGGTCATAACTTTTCTTCCAAGGACTAAGCATCTAATTTCATGGCTGCAATCACCATCTGCAGTGATTTTGGAGCCCAGAAAGATAAAGTCTGACACTGTTTCCACTGTTTCCCCATCCATTTCCCATGAAGTGATGGGACCAGATACCATGATCTTCGTTCTCTGAATGTTGAGCTTTAAGCCAACCTTTTCACTTTCCTCTTTCACTTTCATCAAGAGGCCCTTTAGCTCCTCTTCACTTTCTGCCATAAGGGTGGTGTCATCTGCATATCTGAGGTTATTGATATTTCTCCCGGCAGTCTTGATTCCAGCTTGTGTTTCTTCCAGTCCAGCATTTCTCATGATGTACTCTGCATAAAAGTTAAATAAGCAGGGTGGCAATATACAGCCTTGATGGACTCCTTTTCCTATTTGAAACCAGTCTGTTGTTCCATGTCCAGTTCTAACTGTTGCTTCCTGACCTGCATACAGGTTTCTCAAGAGGCAGGTCAGGTGGTCTGGTATTCCCATCTCTTTCAGAATTTTCCATAGTTTCTTGTGATCCACACAGTCAAAGGCTTTGGCATAGTCAATAAAGCAGAAATAGATGTTTTTCTGGAACTCTCTTGCTTTTTCCATGATCCAGCGGATGCTGGCAGTTTGATCTCTGGTTCCTCTGCCTTTTTATCTCTTATCTCCATTTTACAGATAAGAAAAACAAAGTCAAGAAATATCAAGTGACTCATCCTGGTCCACACAGAAAGTCTCCAGAATTGAATCCAGCTTTTCTAAGAAAAGCTGATATTTCTTAACTTTGGTTTTCTTATCTGCAAAATGGAGATCATGAAACCTGTAGCACTGAATGGCTGAACAGATCAAATGGGGCCAGCAGGGCTGCTTAAACTTGAAAGAGTTGTGGGAACGTTAATGCTTTTGGTTAGAGGCTGGAATTTTAGGATGGGCTTTCTAGATGGCTCAGCTGGTAAAGGATCCACCTGCCAAGCAGGAGATGTGAGTCTGATCCCTGGATCAAGAAGATCCCTTGGAGAAGGAAATGGCAACCCACTCCAGGATTCTTGCCTGGGAAATCCCATGGACAGAGGAACCTGGTTGGATATAGTCCATGGGGTTGCAAGAGAGTCAGGCCTTAGCAATTAACCAACAACAAAGAATTTGAGGATATCTCAGAGGAGACTGTTCCAAGCAAAGCAAGGTGGATAGAGATGCAGGGTAGGAACTTCTGCTTGAGCCTGGAAAGATGAGATGAAGAGAATGGCTCGATTCACCCAAAGCAGCAGGGCTTTGCACAGCGTTTGGTACTTTAAAACAGGTCGGTAAACATTAACTGAAATTAATCCAGGCAGTGCACAGGAAATGCTTTGAGTGAAAATCAATCCTTTCATTAAATATTTGTTACTCACTCTGTACAAGGTCCAGAGAAGATAAAGGAGAATAAAACAGTTCCTTAATAATATGAAATGAAGTGAAGTCCTTCAGTCATGTCTGACTCTTTGCGACCCCATGGACTGTAGCCTACCAGGCTCCTCCAGCCATGGGATTTTCCAGGCAAGAGGACTGGAGTGGGTTGCCATTTCCTTCTCCAGGGGGTCTTTCTGACCCAGGGATCGAACCTAGGTCTCCCACATTGTAAGCAGACTCTATCGTCTGAGCCACCAGGGAAGCCCTAGTAACATGAAATAGAAAGTGCTAAATAAACATCTCTCAGAGAAATCCTCTGGAGGTGCTGTGGAAATAGACACGAAAGACCCAGGCCCTTACTCAAAGAGCTCCATCTATCTGGTAGAGGAATCTGCTGCATCCTAGACAGAGTATTCAGGGTTCTCAGAGTAGAGCAGAGATGTGGGTGGTCAGAAGGGGAGGGGAGATGCCTGCCTGGGGGCAAGAGGCAGAGAGATAGGGAAGGTGGGAAGAGTAGGTGGGAAATAAGGTCCTTGGCTCTTGTTTCTAATTCAGGGGATGGTCAGCATCAGTTTGAAACCTGGACAGTAGTGGGGAGGACAGGAAGGGGACAAGGAAGAATGAGGTTGGGAGGGAGGGACTGATTGGATACTGTGAGGAAGGAGTTGGGGGCGGGTGGAGGGGGCAGGGAGCAGAAGCTGACCAGAGAGGAGCTCTTTGCTAAGGAACTGGGAGGTTGTGTTTCTCCTCTCAGAGACAGGAGATTCACCTATACAAGCCTCGCACCTCTTATTAGAGCCCTATCTTTAGTCGTTTAAATTTTCTGAACCTCAATGACTTTATAAAATGAGGCTAATTATACATGCCTTATAAGATTGTTGCAAAGAATGAACTCCATCAATTCCACAGCATACGTGCCCTAGGAGACACACCCAAGAATGTTCCTAGCAATACTGAGTGTGTTGGAAAAACATTGGAACCATCTTAAGTATCCTTCAATTCACTGGATACATACATTATAATGTATTCATAAAACAGAATGTGACATAGCCAAGAAAATGATTAATTAGAACTCTATGGATCAATAAGTGTGAATCTCAGGATCATAACGTTGAATAAAAAAAGTCACAGGAAAACATATGCACCCTAATTCCTTTTATATAAAGTTAAAAAAAAAAACAGAAAAAAAAAACCTCTTAAAAATACAATTATGTAGTTAGTTTTAAAGAAAAGCAAGGGAGAAAGACAGAACATTCGGAAATGTGATTATCTCTGGATGAGAAGGAAGGTGATGGGATGAGGCACTCAGGGAATTTCCAAGGTAGTGGTAATGTTCATTTTTTTATATAAAAATTGTTTTTGGTAGTGTTCATTGTTAAAAACTGCTTTTGAGTGCAGAAGTTTTGTTGTATCATTTTTGAATACCTTTCACATATTTTATAAGTATTTTTTTCTTAATATTAATACAAACCAAAAGTCTATTCCACCTAATACTAACTGACATAAATTATATAATAGTTTTAAAAAGAAGCCAGGAAATTTAGAGAATTAACTTGGAATGACCCAGCTTTTGATGAGTTAATTTGTTGACTTTTAGCCATGTGGCAGCGAGATGGTTTGGTGATTTGTGATCTGCTTGTAAAATTGACCTGGAGTCTGGTGTTGCCTAAGACTGAGACTATCAGCAGGAAGTAAGGCGTGGGCCAGCTGGAGGGGGCAGCCCCTAACCCTCCTAGAGGAAGAGGGGAGATTTGTTGGAGGCCGTGGCTGAGTCCTGATAATGGGTAAGTGCAACCAGTTCCCCCCCTTAACAGCTCTCAGGTGTGCCCCCTTCTCCCCACCCCGACAGCCACTCCCAGGACCAACGGTGTGGGCCTCCTGATGGGTCTCTTGGTATCTACTCTGATCCCCTTCAGTGCTCCAAAGCAGATCCAGAGAGAACTGTTTCATATATAGGTCTGATCTCTTTGCCCTGTTAGACACCCTGGCTCTGTTGGCTCACAGGATAATAATCACAATGATTAAAGCTGCTGAGACAATTAAAGGAGTTGGTGCATGTAGCCCTGGACTGTAGCCTGCCAGGCTTCTCTGTCCATAGCATTTCCCAGGCAGGAGTACTGAGTGGGTTGCCATTTCCTTCTCCAGCAAAACCTGCCTGACCCTGGGATCTACCCCACTCCTCCTGCATTGGCAGGCGGATTCTTTACCACTGAGCCACCAGAGCTGTTATTATACTTAAAAGGCTGTGCCCCTCCCCCTACCTCCACCTTGCATGGCCTCTCCAGGTTCACCTTGGGATCTTGTAAATAATCTCCAAGTACTTCCCACTTGTCTTCTCAGTTCCTGAAGTGTACCAGACTCCTTCTTCCTTTAGGAACCTGTTCTTTGGGTCTTAGCCACATGTTCTTGCTCTGGGAACTGTCTCAGAGCCTACTACCTTTACCTTGGACAAGCCATTTCTCCTGGGCAGGAACCAACTAATTTCTCTTTCCTCAGTGCCAAGCACAAAGCGGGTACTGGCAAGCTTTGTTAAAGAGAAGAATGGCACACTGAGGGTCTGAACAGTTGACAGCAAGGCCAGCACTGACTTCCTGCCACTCTGATGATCACAAAGCTGCATGTCGCGTGTGCTGGGCGGTCAGCAGCCTGGAGGACCTGTTCGTCAGCCCAGCATTTGGGGGGGCTGCAGGGAGTTTCCTGGGGACTTTCCCACTGAGAACCACTCGCTCAAAGCCTGAGCAGGAGCCCCAGGATAACCAAAGCTGAAGCATCTCTTGCTGTTAACGAGCAGGATCTTGGACTCTGAAATATGATCAAGAGGCTCTGGCAGCCTTGGGTCGGCCCTTCACACTTGTCCGGCCCTATTTCTCCCTTGACTTCTCCCCTGCACTCAGCACAGCTTATTTACAGGGCTCCCACGTGTGAGCACGGGAGAAAGGGCACTCAGTGATGACAATCAGCAGCAGCCCAGGCCTTGGGGAGTCTGGGCTAGGAAACAAGGAAGGTATGTACACAGTTCATGTCAACAGTGGTGACTGAAACCTCAGGAATCTGGCCAGGGCAGCAGCTGCCTAGAGCGAGTTTCTGGTGCTCAGTGGATGCCCAATATTGGGGGGTGGATGTATGGCTAGTATGGGGGGTGTTCATTCAGCCAGCCATCTCCCCCCTCACAGAGAAGGCTTTCTTCAGCACTGGGTTTTGAGGCATGGGCAGCTGTTTTTCAGATGTTGGGGGATCATTTGAAGAAGAGGGAATAGTATAGGTCAAGACACACAGACCTGAAATGACACAGGATTGCAGTGGTATTACAATAGTTCTAGAGTAGAGCAAGGAAGTGTAGGTGTTTTGGAGGAACAGGCATGGGAGCAGAAGATTAGGCTGAAGAGAAAGGTGACTGAGGCTTTGTCCTATGGCACTGGGGGAGCTAAAGCAAGATTTTTACCAGGGGCAAGGCATGATGAAATTGCTGTTTGCAAAAGTTTACTCTGATAGTCTGTGCAAGGGTTAGAAGGCAAGAGGAGAGACTTCTAGAGCCTACTGTAACAAGTGAAAGATGGTGTGGTCTGACTGAAGGCCGGCAGCAGGACTGAATAACAAGAGACCGGTTCAAGACATCCTTTCTCATCAGAATGGTAAGGGCAGGTGGCTCCTCTATTAAATATGCATTATACTCTGGCTGTGTTCAGGAAAACATGTACGCGTGTGAGAGGGGAGAGGTGCAGAGATGAAGAAGACACTTCTCTCCCCTTATAGAGGGGAGGCCAACCCACATTAATCCATCATTGACTGAGGGCCCGCTTAGCCCAGGACCAGAAGTATACACCAAACACCGTCTGAGTGGCAAGTGGGAGAGGAGCCAGACCCTGAAGCCCTGCGGGAACTTAGGAGCAGGGGTGGGTGGAGCAACTCTGCAGGCCACAGAGGCTTCTGTGCAAGACTAGGGACATGGTCTGTGCTTTAGAAAGAAGGACAAATCTGGGGCTTCCCTGGTGGCTCAGTGGAGAAAAATCCACCTGCCAATGTAGGAGGCGTGAGTTTGATCCCTGGTCTGGGAAGATCCCACACACTGCAGAGCTATTAAGTCCATGTGCCACAACCACTGAGCTTGTGCTCTAGAGCTGCAGACTGCACCTACTGAGCCCACATGCCCTGGAGCCCGTGCTCTGCACCAAGAGAAGCCACTGCAATGAGGAGCTCGCACCCCACAAGTAGAGAGTAGTCCTCACTCGCAGCAACTAGAGAAAAGCCCTCGCAGCAATGAAGACCTAGAACAGCCAAAAATAAATAAATTAATAAAAGTGTAAGATGACAAATTCGGTACCATGTTCACTAAGCTGGAGGGACAAGCCCTTCCCTGAACGGGGAGATCAGTAGGCGGTTGTTGGCATAGCCACCATGAGGTTCTCTGGACCAGATTTCTGGCAGAAATAGTGAAACTGAGGGGACAGATGTGTGAAGGAGGCAAAGGCAGCCTACTCAGGATTCCACAAGTATTAACTCTCTTCTTACTGCTTATTCTCAGTTTACAAGGCCAGACTTTGTGCTAGGCGTGAGGGTGTGGGCAGTTATTCAAGCACAGTTAACAAGGAACCCATGATTGGCAAGGTCACAGGCCAAGGGGAGAGAAGAGAGAAGGGAAACATTCATTGTCTTGCAATTGGGAGCCAGGTGCTGTGCCAGGAACTTGATATACATAATCTCAAAACGATAGCAGGAGTAAGATTCTCTTTTTTTTTTTTCCAGATGCGGAAACAGATTCTGAAATGTGAAGTGACTTGTCCCAGGCTGCAGAAGCAAATTAGGGGAAACTTCCAAAGACAGCACCTTGTCTCCCATACTGGGAGCCTCCATTGAAGCCTCCAGACCTCTCTGGTGTACATGTCCCTCATTGCATATGGAGATACCAGTGATGATATAGATGACTAATAGTTGAGAGGGACCAAGAATTGTTTCTCAATTAGTTGTATATCAACTAATTTAATATTTGCAATAGTGCTGTGAGTTGGATACTATTATTATCCCCTCGAGATAGACAAGGATTCTTGATACTCAAAGAGGTTAATGATTTATCCAAGGTCAAACCACTGGTCAATGGAAGAGGCAGGATTTGAACCTAGGGGGTCCAGTTCAAAGCCCATGCTCTTAATCGATGTGTTATCCATAAGTAATAACCAGCTAGAATCTTCTATGTAGACATAAATAAAATTACCTAGTGTGCTTATTTTCAGATTTTATTTATTTATTTATTTATTTTTGACTACACTGGGTCTTCGTTACCGCAGAGGCTTTCTCTAGTTCCGGTGAGCGGGGGCTACTCTTTGCTGTGGTGCATGGACTTCTCATTGTGGTAGCTTGTCCTGTTGAGAGCACAGGCTCTAGGAGCTCAGGCTTCAGCAGCTGCAGCACTCAGGTTCAGCGGTTGTGACCAAGGGCTCAGCAGTGGGGCTTGCAGGCCCTAGAGGGAGAGCCTCAGTGGTTGTGGCAAAGGGCTTAGTTGCTCTGAGGTATATGGACTCCTCCCCGACCAGGGACTGAACCCCTGCACTGACTAGCAGATTCCCATCCACTGTACCACCAGGGAAGCCCATTTGCAGATTTTATATTTACACATGTTTGTTTATTCATTCAAAGAGCCTACGCAAAGAGCCAACTCATTGGGAAAGACCCCGATGCTGGGGAAGATTGAAAGCAGGAGAAGGGGATGACAGAGGATGAGATGATTGGACGGCATCACCAACTCAAGGGACATGAGTTTGAACAAACTGTAGGAGACAGTGAAGGACAGGGAAGCCTGGCTTTGCAGTGAGAAGTACTGAGGTAAGGCCAAGCGAGACTCCCTGAGGAACAGAAAGGAAGCCGGTGGGGCTGGGTTAGATTAACGATAGGGAAAGTGGCGGAAAATGACATGGGAGGGTGATGGGATGATATGGGGCCAGGGCATGGAGTTTAGACATCTAGAGAAAGTAATAAAAGCAGGGTGGTGATATTTAGCCTTAGGGATGACAGGAATGGCAGAGTCCTTCTGTTGGTAACCATTCATTTGCAACCACACCAGGGGTTGCGAAGAGTAGGACATGACTGAGTAGCTGAACAACAATAACAATTTACTCATTCAGCAGTTATTGAGTGTCTTTTATGTGCCAGGTCCTCTATCCAGTACACCAAGGAAATCCAAAGATATTTAAGATCAAGTCCTGCTCTCAGGGCTGGCAGAGAGACAAATGAACAGCTACAGTGAGGAACAGGGAAGACGTCAGAGGGGTTGGGCAGAGGACAACTATCTAAAGTAAGGAGTACCATGTTTTTTCCGCCTGCTTTGTAGACAGCAAGCCCTAGGAGGGTAAGGGTGAGAGTCAGAAGACAGGGAAGACTGGTGCAACTGATCAGGAGAAAGACACGTTGGTGGCCGGGGCCAGGATGGTGGCTGGGCAGTGGGGTTACAGCCTGGGTGTCGGTGGCTTGGCTGAGAGCTCTGCTTGAATGAGATCTCCCACCAACTCCTGGCTCCACCACTGGGGACCCTGGGAGTCTCTGGACAGGTCTCTTCCTCTGGACCAATGTGAGGTAAGGTGCCTGGCTGAGAATGACTCTACTATACCTGCCATTCCTAAGGCTAAATATCACCACCCTGCTTACCTTACCTTCTCTAGCTGTCTAAACTCCATGCCCTGGCCCCATATCATCCCATCAACCTCCCATGTCATTTTCTGCCACTTTCCCTATCGTTAATCTAACCCAGCCCCACCGGCTTCCTTTCTGTTCCTCAGGGAGTCTCGCTTGGCCCTACCTCAGTGCTTCTCACGTGCTGTCCCTCAGCCCACGAAGCACTTTCTGTAGATCATTATCAGGCTAGGTCTTTCGCAACCTGATCTCAGCTCAAAGTTCATCTCCTCAAAGAGGCTATTTCCATCTTAACGTAGATGGAACCCTGGTTTACCATATCAATTTTCATAGATTACATTTCTCCTAGAAGTTAGTACAAACCAAAATCATCTTCCTTGTTTTCACCTTTGTTATCTGTCTTCTCAATACAAAATTGGTTCCCGGAGAACTAGAGACCTAGTCTGTCTTTGCTCATTGTGATATATCCAGCGCTTAGAACAGTACATATTTGGCACATGGTAGACAATTGCTAAGTATTTGTTGAATGACTGAGTGAACGAACGAATGAGTCATCTTTCAGCTTTCTGTAACGAATATTCTAAAACAGGATATTATCCATTTCCTGAATCAGAAAAGTTTTTTTTTTTAATTAAAAAAATTAAAAGTCTGGATTTAAAGAAGGAAGTGAATATGCATTCTCCTGAACTGGTTTTTTTAAATCGTGGTGTCATAGACTGTTCAAATTGGGTGGAAACTATCTTGATCTTTAGCGTCAGGCAGTGAAAGTGAATGCGTTAGTCACTAGTTGTGACTGACTCTTTGAGACCCCATGGACTCAGTCTGGCCCACCAGACTGCTCTGTCTATGGGATTCTCCAGGGAAGAATGCTGAGCTGGTTTTGCATATCCTCCTCCAAAGGATCTTCCTGACCCAGGGATTGAACCCCAGTCTCCTGCACTGGCAGGCAGATTCTTTATCATCTGAGCCACCAGGGGAGCCCAGGAAGACCTGGGTTCAAATGCCAGATCTGTTGTTTGCTAGCACACACATGTCACTTAACCTCCTGAGCCTCAGTCTCCCCAGCTATAAAATGGGGGTAATAATGCCTACCTTAGAGGGGGCATTCAATTAGACATTAGATATAAGTGCCGAGGACATAGCTGGTGCTCAGTAAGTTGTTAATTCCTCCTACCTCCTTGGGGACCCTGTTGGCACAAGCCTGTCTCACTCTCCAGGATGTGACCTCCTATGACAGCCTTATCTTCAATATCTCCTCTGTGCGGCTATGCAGGTCCTAAAGACTTGTATATATTGTGCGATAGTGGAACCTCATTCCACAGAGGAGGAAACTATAGCCCAGGAAGGCAGAGTGACTGTCACACAGGGTGTGAATGGCAGAGAGCCCGGCTTAACTTAGAGCCCAGTGCTTTTTTATTCCCCCCTTTCTCCATTCTCTGCTGTTTGGTTTTATTCATTGTTCACACGCAACATTCTGGGGCCTGCCCCAGGTTTTGTATGCATCCACATAGCTCTCTGCAGCTCAGGGGGCTATTTAGGCTCAGAGGAAGCCTGTGCCAGAGCTGGTGAACAAAATGGAAATACTTCACAAGCTTTATAAAAAGTGTTCCAACAGGATTGCAATGGTAAACTCTGAAATAAATTCTTAGTGACCGTAAGTACAGGCAGAGTCACACAGTAATGTTCACCAGCCCTCAGCTGTGCTTCTCTGTCATTCTGCTTAATTCATAATGCTTCCTGATCACCCCATAGGCTGGCCTCATGATGAGTCCTGGACTCTGGGAAACCAATGACATCAGATTAAGGGGTGGGAACAGGCGTGGACGTAGGCACTGACCTCACAATGTATTCTGAGCAGAGACAGAAATATACAGGAAGCTGGGGGAGCCCAGAGGAGGAGTCCCTAGACCAAGGAGTCCCTATCCCTTGGTAGATAGGAAGGGCTCCCTGGAGGAGGTGACATCTCAGTTTCACTTTTTTCTCTGTAAAGAACATTCTCTTGCCCTGGTAACGTGGCTTTCCTTAAACCTGGAAAGTATATGGGTGAGAAGTGAACTACCCCTGACACACTTTAGTTTTTGCTTCTTGGAGGTTTAGGTAATTCTGATTTGATGACTGGATCCTGATGTGGACATTTTTGCCATAATCCATATATATGATCCTGAAACAAAAAGTAAAACATAATCCTTTTGCAAAGTCACATGGCGTAAACACGATAGGATTTGACAAACAAGTTTGGGGCAGATCATTTAAATCTATGGATCTTTGTAAGCGGAGCACTAACAGAAACAGCACTGGTCCCAATAAAACATCATCAGGGCTAAATCACCACCAGCATTTGCACCCAGCCTCACCATCACTTTGGGCTTCCCTGGTGGCTCAGACGATATGGTAAAGAACCTGTGCGCCAGTGTAGGAGACGCAAGAGACGTGGGTTTGATCCCTGGGTCAGAAAGATCCGCTAGAGAAAGAAATGGCAAACCACTCCAGTATTCTTGCCTGGGAAATCCCTTGGATAGTGGGGCCTGGAGGTCTACAGTCTGTAGGATCACAAAGAGTTGGACACATCTGAGCGACGAACACGCTTTTCGTGGCCACTTCATCCTAGCAGCCTTGAACCTCAGGCTTTGTGTTTCTCCCCAGACGTAGGATCTTTATGGCATTTGCTTCTGACAGAGACTAGGATCACCAGAGTGAAAAATCTAAGGTTTTGATTTTTTTTTTTCAAAAAGAATGCCATTTTTTTTTCCTTAGATGCCACAGGAAGTATCAATACTCTCCACTTCCCCAGAGAGTCTCACATTGGAAAGGATGGTATTTCCCGAAGCCACTAAACCGGTGATAATGTGCACCAGAACAAAGTACTTCTGCAGGGTTTTCCGCATTTTTGTAAGGTCTTCACAAAATGGTACAGCTTCCTCTTTAGTGGTGAGAAGGCCTGCTCCTAACTGCTTCAAAACAAGCATGTGCTGGAATATACTGCGTAGGAATTAGTACAACTTCCACATAGTACAGACAGTGTTCCCCACCGTTATCAATCATGTTTATGGGTGTGCGCTCTTCCTAGAAAAGAAACATATTTCAGCAGAACAGACTGGTTTTTTGTTTTGTTTTATTTCTGCCACACTGGCGTTCAGGATCTTAGTTCCCCGACCAGAGATTGAACCCAGCCCCCTGTACTGGCCCACCAGGGAAGACCCTAAGAACAGACAGCTTTGAATCTTCCTTGAGGGATGACATTTAAAATGGTTTCTTCCTCAGGAAGTTTTCAAAGACCCTCTGGCCTCTGAGGACACTCATCCTTAACAATGCCTGTGACCCTTTATAACATACACTGTTTTCTTTAAAAGTCACAATAGTTTTGTGGATTAGGACACGTAGGTGACACACACCACACCCACTGCTCCCTCTCAGCGGGAAGGGCGATGGAATTATCCACTGCTGAGGGCCCGCAGGCTACAAGCCTTGTGCCAGACACCTGCCATATGCCACCTAATTTCGTCCTCACGGCAGCCCAGTGAGGCCAAGGAGAGTTTACTTCCAAGACAGTTTGATATCGTCTTCACTTTCCAGGGGAAGAACCTGGAGCCTGTGTATATTAAGGTCATCCATCTGAGAAGTGACAGGGCAGAATAGGAAGCAGGGCTTATATGAAGATAACCTTTGTGGTCTTTCCCTACCATCTCAGGGAGCCAAACTAGTAACTGGCAGCAAAATGGATGAGGTTATCCCCACTGCAGTTCTGATCCCTGGGTCCGGAAGATCCCCTGGAGGAGGAAATTTGCCATTTCCAGCATTCTTGCCTGAAAAATCCCATGGACAAAGGAGCCCGTTGGGCTACAGTCCATAGAGTTGCAAAGAGCTGGACATGACAGCGACTGAGTACACACACATACACACCTATCCCCGCTGCAGAGCAGCTCCTGGAAGCCTGAGTGCCTCCCAGGCTGAGAGCAGGAAGCTCACATCTCAGCAGGACTGTGTCAATATCGATTACTATTTAAGTGAGCATTTCTTAGAAGCCAGGCGCTGTCCCAAATGCCTTGCAATATAATCTCCCTAAACTTCTCCCAAGCCCCGTGAACTAAGGATTTCTAAAACCCAATTCTCAAGTGAGGAACTTGAAGCCAGGAGTTAAGCAATTTGCCCCAAAGGCTTGTTGAAGAAGGGGCTGGGATCTGAATCCACATTCGCTGGCTACCTGTGAATTTAAGTGCTGATGGAGTCAGTGGAGCCTCACAGGGCTGAGAGAGCTTCCTGTTTGTCTGGAAGAATCTCTGGAGGCACCAACGACCATAGGCAAGACAACCTACATGGAACAAGCTGAGAGACTAAAATCCTCACCTTGAAGATACAGGAAAGATGAGACTTTGATGGAAAAAGGTTTCGTTGGAGAGTGGACAGCTTTGTTCCTCTCCATCCCCGCCTGTACAGACCCCCATGTGAGAAGGGAAAAAAGGAGCTTCTTCCTTTCTTAAACCAACTGAGGGAAGCTTCCAGAGAACCACCCAGAGAATGTTTCTTTGTGTGTCTTAACATTTCATGGGTGTAGAACTAGTCCCTGAACCACACCTGAACATGTATATGGGTGACAGCCTTGGATAGAGCGCCCACTGGTGGCCGAGTCATGACATGACATGCTTTGGGGTGAAGGGGCGGGGGTGGGGT
>SJYC01131402.1:0-15982 GCA_006408675.1 Madoqua kirkii
TGAAGGGGCGGGGGTGGGGTGGGCGGGGCAGGGTGTGTTTCACAGCCAGGTGTGTCTCCGTGGAGAGGAGCGGGGTTAAGAGGACACTCTAGAAGGGCAAGTGACCCCTAGAGGGCCTGAATGGGAGCTGAACTGAGGGAAAATACATAGATTTCAGGCAAAAAAGGCAAAACCATGTCAAGGTGCCAAATGTGGGAGATCCCTAGGGATGGGGAAGGGCCATGAGGCACTCAGGCACCCTTCCACAAGGCGAATGCCAGTGATCACACAGCTACCTTCAAGAAGAGCCCAGTATTATGTCTGCACCTGTAAATTCTGACTTCGGCTGTTCTGATCTCAACTCCTCTCCACTTCCACCTAAGGGGGGGTTGGAATGTATGGGGAGGGTTGGGATGAACAGCAGCTAGAACAGCTGGGTGTGGAGGTACCCAGCCCACCAAGGACACCAACTTAGAGACCACTGGACTCAATCATTTCCTTCTGAAGCCAAAGGGATAATCATTCAAGATAGTTCATTTCCTCGTAGTGATGAAATATTCCACGTCTGGAATAAATCACCGTTTTCTTTTTCAGTATCCCTTTAAACACCGCCACTCCTTTGCCCTGGAATAGGCGTGGGAAGTGTCTGCTGCTCTGTTTGGAGGGGCTGCACTGCAGCATGTGGGATCTAAGTTCCCCGACCAGGGACCCAGGGATGGAACCTGTGTCTCCTGCAAATGGAGGTATGTAGTCTTAACCACTGGACCACCAGGGAAGTCCCACCTGTTGCTTTTAAAAAGTAATTATTATTTTTTTGTGCCTGTTGTTTTAAACTGACATCTGGCTACACTGTGGCCGCTCAGTTCCATCTCTTACCTTCTGTAAGCAAAGATGTTTCTGAAGGAAAAGGCCTGCTCTGGACAGGAATTCCACATGCCACAAATGGGAGGAGTTCCAGAATATGGTGGAACCCAGCACTGAGTGCTACTTTGTACCAGGAACTTCCTCAGTGCTTCCGGGGAGATGACTGAGGATCGTTGTATGTGTAAAAACATGGAGGGACTTCCCTGGTGGTCCAGTGGCTAAGACTCTATGTTCCCAATGTTGGGAACCTGGGTCAATCTCTGGTTGGGGAACTAGATCCCACATGCTCCAGCTAAGACCTGGTGAAGCCAAATAAACATAAACAAATAAATAAATAAATATTTTTTAAGCCATGAAGGAAAATGTCTGTCCTCCAGGGAGACTGTGCCAAGCTAACCAAGCCCAAGAGAGACCCCAAAACAATCATCACTAACTTTGGAGTGAGTGGCAGGCATTTTACTTTTATTATAAGAAGCTAGATATTATTTTTTCCTTTTCATATATGTATTCAGTTATTAACACATTTTATTATGAACCAGGCACTGTGCTCCATTCTGTGTATAACTCCCAGATTCAATCAGAACCTTTAGGGAAAACAAGAAACATCACTTCACTAAATGTACATACAAAATTTCAGACACATCACGAATTAAAAAAAACAATCCAAGGAGAATCAGGCGTGTCTTGGAGGTGAGGAGCTACAGCAGGACTCTTGGACGGGACTGCTTTGGGCCATCCTGACTCTCACCAGGCCTCTCTCCAGAGCCTGCACCTGCTTCCCTCCTGGCCTGAATCCAGCTCCAAAGCTGCCAGGAGCCCTGGGACTCACTCAGGACCCTGCCAAGGCCCTACGATGCCATCTGGGCGAACCCTGGATGACAGAACAGGGCAGGGCCGTGTTTCCAGATGGCGCCTAGGAACAGCTTGGTTTCTGAAAACAGCTGATCAGCTCTCACTGACATCAGGCTGGGAGAGCAGGGTGCACAAAGCATTTAATGGAACTAAGAGATTCAAGGTGGATGACAATGAAATACAGTGAATTTCTTAAAAACACTTCCCGGGCGGCCCTAGCAGTAAAGAACACACCTGCCAAAGCAGGAGATGTAAGACATGTGGGTTTGATCCCTGGATTGGGAAGATTCCTGGAAGAGGACACGGCAACTCACTCCAGTGACCTGGAGAATCCCATGACAGAGGAGCCTGGTGGGCTACAGTCCATAGGGTTGCAAAGAGTCAGGCACAGCTTAAGTGACTTGGCATATTATTACATAATAAGATTTTCCTTGTTGAAAATTTGAAAAATAAAGAGGAGGCAAAAGAAAAATAGCTATCATGACCAGAGATAAGTACTTTTATCATTTTGGCACCCACCTTTCCCTGGCTTTCCTGCTGCCTTCAACACACACACATATCACATTCACATATATCACACTCACATATCCACCCTCTCACACACCTCTACAACACACACATGCATGCACATCACACGTATATACTCACTGCACATACATCAAGAAGAGAACTAAAGCATTTGATAAAAATCCTTATTAGAATGGTCAATCTGGGGACTTCCCTAGTGGTCCAGTGGTTAAGAAGGCAATGCGGGGGATGCAGGTTCGATCCCTCGGCCGGGAACTAAGTTCCCACAGGCCATGGGGTAACTGAGTTCTCGTGCCTCAAATATTAAGCCCATGCACCACAGCTAGAGTCTGTGCACTGCAACAAAAAACCCCACATGATGCAACTAAGATCCAACACAGCTAAATAAATATTTTAAAAAGAATGATCAATCTGAACACCTCCTTCATTTGAGGGAGAGAACCAAGGGGCAGAAGTTGCAAGCCTCGATGGGTCTAAAAACTACCCAGAGACACGTTGAAGGCACAGATGTCTGGTCTCACCACCAAGATTCTGATTCTGCACATCTCGGGTCAGGGTGGGCTTGGTGGGTAGATCCAAACAGTGAGACCCCCCTCCTGTGGTGGGCACTGGATTTCTGTGGGACTGGAATGGAAGTAGATGAGAGGCTTGTGAGAAGGAGGCTTTTGGAGAAAGAGAGGTGTGGATCTCAGAGTAAGTGTGTTAGTCACTCAGTCATGTCCCTAACCAAGGGGCAGAAGTTGCAAGCCTCGATGGGTCTAAAAACTACCCAGAGACACGTTGAAGGCACAGATGTCTGGTCTCACCACCAAGATTCTGATTCTGCACATCTCGGGTCAGGGTGGGCTTGGTGGGTAGATCCAAACAGTGAGACCCCCCTCCTGTGGTGGGCACTGGATTTCTGTGGGACTGGAATGGAAGTAGATGAGAGGCTTGTGAGAAGGAGGCTTTTGGAGAAAGAGAGGTGTGGATCTCAGAGTAAGTGTGTTAGTCACTCAGTCATGTCCCACTCTTTGCAATCCTGTGGACTGTAGCCTGCCAGGCTCCTCTGTCCATGGGATTCTCCAGGCAAGAATACTGGAGTGGGTTGCCAGCAAGTGAGGGGAGGTTAGAAATGGGTATGTTGTGTGGGGACTTTTCCTTTTATAAAAAATCCTAAGGGTTTCCCTTCCATATGCTGGGAAATGTCAAGAGAGGGAGAGCCTTAGCCTTCCCCTTGGATACTGTAGCACCTTTTAAGATTGTTCAATCCTTTTATGCAGAAAGGTTTATTCCCTGCCCAGTTTGATGTTTAACTAGAGGGACTGAAGGGGCAGGGAACTGGGGAGAAAGGGGCCTTGTTCCTTTCCATCTCCCCCAGGACTTCTATGGAGAAAGGTGTTTACATCCCACTGAGGGGCTATAGCCCAGGTCCCAGTGGATAGTGGCCCAAACTGCCAAGAATGCTCCAGAGTGGACAGTTTAAAAGAGGCAAGAAGACTGAAGTGCCTTTGACCCCTGCTTGTTAGAAAGGGTTTCACTTTTGAAAGGAGAAATAAAAATACCATGAGTATCAACCCTCGGATTTCTTTGGAAGCAATGATGCTAAAGCTGAAGCTCCAGTACTTTGGCCACTTCATGAGAAGAGCTGACTCATTGGAAAAGACTCTGATGCTGGGAGGGATTAGGGGCAGGAGGAGAAGGGGACGACAGAGGATGAGATGGCTGGATGGCATCACGGACTCGATGGACATGAGTCTGAGTGAATTCTGGGAGATTGTGATGGAGAGGGAGGCCTGGCGTGCTGCAGTTCATAGGGTTGAAAAGAGTTGGGCATGACTGAGCAACTGAACTGAACTGAACTGGACTGATTGGACCACCTGTAGCCCACTTGGTAACTTTGTGCAAATTAGAAAAAAGGCCCTTCCTTGGAACCTCAACTTTCATCTGACAAACTGACATAATATTATGAGGAAGTGTCACGCGAGTATGTGTTCCTTGATTCTTTGTCTCATCACGACAAAGATTTGGAGTGACGGACATTAAAGCCCCCTCAGCGAGTCACAGCCCCCAGGTCTTGGATAGACCGTGTTATAGCTCCCAGGCCTCAAATGAACCATGTTATAGCTCTTAAACAAATCAGTATTACAGCTCAGTGTTACAGCTCTATTTTATTTAGAAGATAGCAGGAAAATCCATCTTTGAGGCGTGAGGGCACGTCGATCTGAAGACTCGACCAGAAAACTACTAGACCTAATCAATGAATATAGTAAAGTTTCAGGATATAAAATCAACACTCAGAAATCCCTTGCATTCCTATACACTAATAATGAGAAAGTAGAAAAAGAAGTTAAGGAAACAATTCCATTCACCATTGCAATGAAAAAAATAAAATACTTAGGAATATACCTACCTAAAGAAACTAAAGACCTATATATCGAAAACTATAAAACACTGATGAAAGAAATCAAAGAGGACACTAATAGATGGAGAAATATACCATGTTCATGGATCGGAAGAGTCAATATAGTGAAAATGAGTATACTACCCAAAGCAATCTACAGATTCAATGCAATCCCTATCAAGCTACCAGCAGTATTTTTCACAGAACTAGAACAAATAATCTCAAGATTTGTATAAAAATACAAAAAACCTTGAATAGCAAAAGCAATCTTGAGAAAGAAGAATGGAACTGGAGGAATCAACTTGCCTGACTTCAGGCTCTACTACGAAGCCACAGGCATTAAGGCAGTATGGTACTGGCACAAAGACAGATATATAGATCAATGGAACAAAATAGAAAGCCCTGAGATAAATCCACACACATATGGACACCTCATCTTCAACAAAGGAGGAAAGAATATACAATGGAGTAAAGACAATCTCTTTAACAAGTGGTGCTGGGAAAACTGGTCAACCACTTGTAAAAGAATGAAACTAGATCACTATCTAACACCACACACAAAAATAAACTCAAAATGGATTAAAGATCTAAACATAAGACCAGAAACTATAAAACTCCTTGAGGAGAACATAGGCAAAACACTCTCCGACATAATTCACTGTACTTTTTGATATTTTTATTTTGATTTATTTGTAACTTTTTTGTTATTGTCTCTCCCTCAAGAATGTAAGTGGAGACCAGAGCTGACCAACTTACCCACTGAGTAGATCCGGGGATATGTGATCCTTTAAGGAGCTCATGAAAATCCTTTAATGTATTTTTAAAAAATAGAAGAAAAAGAACATCATAATAATGAATATAAAATAAAGAATTCACCCTAAACTAAATTTATTTTGAAGCACAATCATAAAATATAATTTTTGTATTTTTTATGAAAGAAGTAGCCCATGAATATCATAAGGCAACCATGGTGGAAACCCTATCAGTCTTGTTCGCTACAGACTCTCATCCCTTAGAACTTGACCTAGTACATAGGAAGCCCTCAAAATGAGTTTGCTGTCTAGATAAATGAAATCACTTGAGAATTTTGGGGTCTAGCCTAATAGAACTCATGTTGTGTGTGTGTGTGGTGTGTATTTTGGAAACCTTTGGTGTGCCCCTGTAGGTCTATTTTCTACCCTTCTCCAGTTGAATTAGGAGATTTATCATAATATCTGCATCAAAAGGAAGGTAATGGAGGTTCCAGTGCTGATAAAGGAGTAACTGACAGGAAGACAGGGAACATGGGCTCATTGAGGAAAGAAGTAAGGCCAGATGTATGGACAAGGCATGGGTTATATCAGGAAAGGAAGGAGTGATGCCTGATAGCAGTTTAGAAGCAATGAAGAAGCAGGACAAGTAGAGAATTCAAAGTGGTTAGAGGGAAATTTCAGAACCGAAGTTTTGAGGAGAGGATGATCCTGGTAGTCATGTTGAATATCACTGAAACAGATGAGTGCACAGAAATGGGAAGCTAGGGCTTTGGTGGAGTCCTTAGTGGGGAGATTGACATTACATTATGGGCAGTGGTAGCACTCAGAATGCAAAGAAAATCCTCATCATATGCAGGAATGTGAAGAAGATGTCCGTAGATGCTAGGACTAGGGCAAAGCAAATGAGCTTACTGATTGAGAGCGCTGGCTGGGCTTGTATGTTGGCCCCGTCCCTTCCTGATTGTGCGGCCATGGGGCAGCTAGGGCCACCTTTCTGTGCCTCTGTTCCGTCATCTGCAAAGTGGAGCTCATCCTCATAATAACTGTTGCACAAGGCCACTATCAGTATTACATGAGAAGTATTACTCAGAACAGTGCCTAGCTCATAGTAGGTGCCAGTCTGTGTTAGCTGTTATAACTAAGAGGAGAAGTAAATAAAGGTTGTTTTGGGGAAGGAGGCAGGGGAATATTTACTCTCCTTCCTGATGAGAGGAAGGAAAAAAGTGCTCCAGAAAAATATGTATCCATATTTAAAGGAAACTTGTAAAAAAAAAAAAAGCATCTTCATGTGTAATAAGCATCACTGAGAATGTAAGGTAACTTCTTGGGCATAAACTGAGCTTCCAGACTGCTTAGGAGTGTGGCAGTTCATTTGACTCATGGCCCAGGCTGTGGAAGACAGTGACGAGAGAGGCGGAGTATTGGGATGCAGACACAAGGGATCGTCGGGCCACTCAGCCTTGGACTTTCAAATGGACCTCTGAGGAGGGGTGATCGGAGAGCCATGGGTCCCATTCTGTGATTACGACCATGTGGTTAGGCTGTAGGAGCCTCAGAATGGAGGTTGACTAGAGTGCCCTTTAGTGAGTGTTCTCAGCAGCCAGAGATGCTAGAATAAGATGTAGACAATTGTAATCCCTTTGCTCTTTGAACTTGTCCTTAACAATTTGATTCCATCTGTGTCTTAAACCTCATCATTTTACTTTGGGTTATTGAGTTCAGTCTGTAGCTTTTTGAATGTAACTGCTTGTCTTCCTGGTTGTAACTCTCACCTCTTTGGGGAATGATTGGGCCACCCTTCCTCGTGACACAACAGTCTCAGACTACTCTGGGTAATTCCTATCTTAGATTGGGTTCCCTGGGAATACATTTAAAGATGAAAAGTTGGATGCAGAATGCTCATTGTGGGATGTTTTCAGAAGATCACCTGTAAGGAGGCCAGGAAGCCAGGATTGGGCAGAGAGAGAAGCTTATGTGCAGCTGAGGTTTCAGCCAATCCTACAGGAGCTCTAGAGCTGGGGTGGCCTGTCAGAGTTGTTTCCATTGAGATCAAGGAGCCAGATATTTATATCCCAGCATCAGCCAATCGTTGAATGTGGGCTGCTTCCAGGGAGTGAGCATTACATGAGGTGAGGTGGTTCCCTGAGGCTGAGGTAGTGTTCAGTGAGGGATACTGCTGGGAGCCTTCCTAGCTGACATTCCCAGCAGGTGAGAGATGGGTCTGTTGGCCCTGGAAAGCAGCCCTGAGTAGAGCATCCCTTAGTGACTATCCAGCTGGGGCCTTTAGAGCACAGTGGTGTGGGGTGAGATGGAGGATGAAGACACAGAAAGGGAGCTGCCAACAGGGAAGGTCAGAGAAGGCTGAAGTTTCATTTTTACATCCTTCACAGTTTTTCCCAGGTATGCTCATAAGAGACAAGATCATAAACATCACAGAGAATCAAGGCTGGTGTAACAGGTGTGGAAATCTCCTCCACGGGCACGCAAGAAGGGAAAGAAGCTGGTACATTCTATGCCACTCACTCTGTTCCTAGTTGCATCTGTATTGCCGTTTAGTGGCGAGTTCGTGTCCAGCTCTTTTGCCACCCCATAGACTGTAGCCCTCCAGGCTCCTCTGTCTGTGGGTCTTAGGCAAGAATACTAGAGTGGGTTGCCATTTTCTCCTCCAGGGAATCTTCCTGACCCAGGAAGACAACCCACATCTCTTGCATTGGCAGGTGGCTTCTTTACCATTAAGCTACCTGGGAAGCCCTGTGCATGTACACATTATCTTTAAATATCTTTAAGTCATCATTCCATTTGGCAGCACTTCTCTGGGATGGCAAAGAAAAATTTTTATAGGCTTTCTTTAAAAAAATTATTTTTAGCTGTGCTGTCTTCTTTAGAACATTGTTTCGGTTATTCACTTTTGTCTAAGAAACCACCACCCCAAAACTTAGTGGCAGAAGACAACAATCATTTTATTATGCTCATGATTTTGTGGGTCAGAAATCTGGCCTGGGTATAGTGAGAAAGGCTTATCTCTGCATCTTGATAACTGAAGTCTCGTCTGGAGTACTCAGCTGGGGTCATGTGCCCAGAGCCTTGGTTCCAGCTCTAGGCTGGGTTCCTTCCTTCTTCTGTGTGCTGTGGCTGGTGGAGCTGGAAGTTTTTCAGTTGATTAATTATATTTGTAGCTGTGCGGGATCCTCACTGTTGAACGTGGGCTTTCTCTAGTTGCGGCGAGCAGGAGCTGCTCTTCATTGCTACGCACGGCGTCTAATTGCCGTGGCTTCTCTTAGTGCAGAGCATGAGTTCTAGGTGCCTGGGCTTCAGTAGTCGTAACACATGGGCTCAGTAGTCGCAGTGTGAGGGCTCTAGAGAGCCAATACAGAAGTCCCACAAAGAAATGGATATAAATGTCATACAGCTGTTAACAGCGAGAATGAACTACTGGAAATTATCACAGAGTGAAGGGACGAATTATGGCAAAACTACCATCTCTTCTAGAGAAGGCACCCTTATGGAAGAAAGAAGAGCGCATTCTTTTACTAGGAATATTTCTTAGATGCTAAGTGCTTGGTGACATATTAAATTTAAGGTAATATAGGAAAACGTAACAGTCTGAAAGGCTAAAACAATGGCAGACACCTGAGAGGAAAATACCATTTGGACTGTGCCAAAATTGTAGAATTAATATCCACTGACTTGTTTGAAACATGGTCTTGTGAGGAATCGTGTCCTCAGCAAGTTATTTGACTTCCTCTTAACACCAAAAATGTGCATCTTGCACCATAGGGACCTAAAGATCTCCTTTTAGGGTCCATTGTTTGAGTTATTTCCCCAAGATTCCAGAGAATTATTGATCCCTTGACCACCAGGAGGCAACTTTTGATATTTCCAATGCCAAAAGCAAAAGTCACAGAAAACTCCCTTTCATTCACTGGGAAATTTTCTCAATGATGACAACATTCTTATTGCCTAGAAGAGCATAAAAGAATATGGAAAATGTGTTAGAAACTTGATACATCTCTCTTCATTAAAAGGTGAATTTCAGTCAAAAGATGTTCATTTCCTAAGTTGTAAATTATAGCTAGGAAAAAAAAAAAAGAACCTGGCCATTCCCAAGTTTATGAGATCATGTAGTCTTTCCTGATGAAAATTTCCCTGTTCAACAACCAGTTTGCCACTAATGATAATAAGGTCATCCAAGTGCACAGCTGTTGGGTTTCTGTGATATACACAGTGACTGATTAAAATTACCCAGCGAAACCATGGAAGTGGGCTATTATACTGGTTGGAGAATTGTGCATAGAGTGAAGCCTTAGGCATTGATAGGAGCTGGTTAGTCAGCTTGCCATTAATTAGCAAGGGAAACCTCTCTTGTTTTAAATAATTTATATCTGCATCTAAATTAGGTAATAGAAGGAGTATAATAATGAGGAAGCATTACTGATCACTAGGAGACTTCTCCAAACACAATAATTATCAGCACAAGAAGTACCTGGGTTTGAACACAGCTCACCATATGGAAAGCTCAGCTTAAACAACTGACTCTTCTGATAAGATTATTGAATATACAACTGAAATTAGTTAATCTGCTAACTAGGTATAAGGAGAATGTGATGCTTTTTTTATCTTTGGTGGGCGAACTGCAACAGAAATTTTGTTATTTTATTCTTTTAAGGAGAAGAAAGATATCTTTGACTTAGATCCTAGACTATTCTTTTTTGTGTATTTGGCTTAAGTAGCTGGCAAAGCCATTGAAATAAGTGCCATATTATTAAATGGGGAAAATGTAGATTGATTCCATTCATATAAAAAATAATAAATTCTCCAAACATATAAAATATTTCTTGAGCTGCATTAATGCACATTTGCATTTCTCTTTAATATGAAACAGCTGTTGTATTTTTCATTTTATGGCATTTTAAAGAGATGGAAAGGATTGGGAACCAACATGAATCACAAGTCCCCACTACGTTTCATTAAAGACAATATCACATTAATTCCCATTGCTCCTGAGCCTGATGGAGAATAGAAGCTTCCTTCATTTTTAAAACCCTGAAAGTTAACATAGAAACTTTAATGCAAGCATTTAAATTATCAACTTAGAATGAAAAGTGAGTCGGCTCTGATATGCATCAGCTTAACTGCAGTGCTCTGAATTTAGGAGCCGGAAAGGTATAGAATTTACTGACATAAATCAAATCATCATAGTGAAAGGTAGCCATGTAAGTCCCCATTTCTCACCTGGCATTCTCATTTGGAGGGAAGAATTGATTCTCTTAGCAATGGAATAAGCTTCTCTCCTTCCCCTTTTGCTAACATGGTTTCTCTACAGTTATGCAAACTAAATTTGCAGTCATCTTCCTTATCATGGCCTTGGGGAATAAGAAAGTCTGGTTGGTTTTTTGGCTGATGTTTTTTACTGCAGTTTGATAACCTACCTTCCGCATGTATAACAATAACTGAAACTAGATTTTTTTCTGATATGCCTGAGCTGAAAATAAAATTAATTTTCAGTCACCATGGACTTGTGACTTCATATTTTCAATAGGACCCTTTTGTCCTCCTTTTCCCCTTCTTTCTTGATTCTGTACTTCAGCATTATGGCTTAGCAGGGAAAAAACACAACATTGTATTTTAGAGTCAAATATATGTAGGGCAGAACTGTGCCTCCACTTCTGATCTGCTGTGTGAACTTTGGCAAGTGAAACAAACACTGAGCTTTAGGATCTTGGTTTATTAAATGAGAATAATAATTGTTGCCTTTCAAGATTGCTTTAGGAATTAAGGGAGATATTCCCTGTGGCTCAGCTGGTGAAGAATCTACCTGTAATGTGGGAGACCTGGGTTCGATCCCTGGGTTGGGAAGATCCCGTGGAGGAGAGAATGGCTACCCACTCCAGTATTCTGGCCTGGAGAATTCCATGGACTGTATAGTCCATGGGGTCGCAAAGAGTCTGACATGACTAAAGCGGCTTTCAGTTCAGTTTATGAGTGAAAACATTCACTATGGGCCTAGGACTCAGTAGGAGCTCACATATGGTGACCTTCTCTTTCCCTGTGTTTCCCCCATCCTTGTCCTGTCACTCCTTAGCTCAAAGGGACAGTGACTGGGCAGTTGTTAAGGACCCTCTGAGGTGCAGGCTGAGTATCTCCCACAAGAGTTTGTAGAGTGTCATGAGACAGCTTCCTTCAGAGGATGCAAGTCACTGCAACTGTCTACATGATAGCATCCCCATTTGTGTAGATTTCAACCCCAGGCTCAGCATGATACATCGTTTTCTTGAAGGTAAATCACGAAAGGCATCCTGGAGGCAGGAGATCTCAAAGTTCTCTAGTGATGCTTGAGAGGAGGGCACAGTCCCAGAGTTAGGGCACAGTTTCTCAGTCCCTCTCGAGGCTTCTAAGAGCAGAATTTGGAAAACTCTTTGGAAACCAAGTAAGACAGCAGAAATCTACTAGGCTAGGGTGTGGCCACAGTCAAAGCCAGAGTACGCAGAGTTAACAGAATCAAGAGTATATGCCAGATTTTAGTGGCTGGAAATGTAATTTCTTTTATTGTTATGAACAACTCTGTAGTACAGGGAGAATTTCCCATTTAACCACATTGATTCTTAAAACTGTTACACGGTGAATATTATTGACCTAGTTTTATAAGTGGGGAGAGGGAAACTCATCGAGACAAAAGGAGTACCATATTCTGTATTGGGAGGCAGTGATGTGTGGAACTGCACACTGTGGATTCTAGAATCAAACACTTTACCTCAGATCCAAGCCCTGGCACTTCCTTGCTGAGTGTCCTTGGACATGCCATTTAACTTGCCTAAATTTCAATTTCCTCATGTGAAATCCAGGAATAACTGTACAGGGTTGCTGTGAAAGTGCAGTAAGTTGTTCAAGTCAAAACCTAAGAACCTTTCTTTTCCTCTCAAACTCTTCATTATTCCTTGGCTACCCCCAAGCTTCTCCTCTTCCAGTCTTTCTCATTTCAACAAAGGGTAGCCTGTCCACCCATTAGCTGTTCAGGTCAATAGCTTGGATGTGATCCTTGATCCTTCTCTTTTCCCCATTGTCGTCCCAACTTTCCCAACCACAGTCCAATCCACAAGTCTCTCAGCTCTGCCTCCAGAATATGTCCTCAGGAGTCTCTCCCCTAGTCTCCATTTATGCTTTCAAACACCACAGTCTCTGACTGGGCAACTGCAACAGCCTCTGCTTTTACACATACCCTTTACCATCTTTCCCCCACCTTACAACCAAAGTGAGCTTTTATAAACGTACATCTTACCATGTGACTCTGGTGCTTAGACTCTTCCAGTGGCTTCTTGCTGCACTAAGACTAGAATCCAAACAAGCTCCATGCATGGATCATGCTTATCAGTCAACCATGTCTCATACGCTTTCTTCTCTTGTTTCCCACACCCCTGGTCATTTCAGAGCTTTTGAACAGGCTGGTTTCTCTAGTTGGAATGTTTTCTCTCATTCTTTAGATTTTAGAATCCGAAAGCAAAAGTCAACATATAACCTCAGAGAGGTCTTGAGTTCCCTATCTACTCTTTATCATATTATTGCCATGTACCTTTTCCCCTTACTGTTTATAAACCTTAACATTATCCTACTTGTTTTTATTTTAATTTTATTTCTTTGGTGTTAATTTGATGGTTTGTTGCTATTTGTCTCTGTCTACTAAGACCTAACTCCAAGGTGTTTCCCTGGGACTTGCGTTGATAATCACTGAATAGGGCAGGGGCAGAGAAGACATTCAATAGATATTTGTTGAATGAATGAATGAATGTGAATATCAGAGAACATGCAGTAAATACTCAATAAATGATGTATTTTGCTTCCTCTTTTATAAGCAAAGGCTGAAAATAGTTTTGAACTCAAGCAGAAAATACTGTTGTGTCTGGGACACTAATGGAAAGAAGATATAATTTGGAGTCAGATCAGCCAGGGTTCCAACTCTTCCTCCCTAACCTCAATTTCTTTGTTTGTTAAATGGGAATAATTATAGTCCATGCCACACAGAGTTGTGACAATGAAATGAAAAGACTTAAAAAATGCTTAGTACCAAGACTGTTGTAAATTCTAAATAAATGGTCTTTTACCATTGAGACCTTGACAATTTGGTACAATAAAATTTTGTTGATTCACAAATATTTTCATGTTTCCTTTCTCCTTTCAGAACTGAACTTGCTCAGTTTGAGAGTCAGGCTTGTTTTGGTTAAGAATTTGCAGGGTAGGGACAATTGTAAGACAGAGGAATAATTATCCTATGGTTTTCCTCTATAACTTTTCAGTTATCTGCATAATTTATGGTTTATTAATCTTGATTGGGGCTTCCCTGGTAGCTCAGATGGCAAAGAATTTGCCTGCAGTGCAGGAGATCCCGGTTCAATCCCTGGGTCAGGAAGGTCCCTTTGAAAAGGGAACGGCTACCCACTCTAGTATTCTTGCCTGGAGAATTCCATGGACAGACGAGACTGGCTGGCTACCCTCCATGAGGTCGCAAAGAGTCGGACACAACTGATTGACTGAACAACAACAACAACAATCTTGATTGACTAGAGTCTCTGAAACTAAGAATCACCTTGATTTTACTTAAGTGATGCTATACTGATATATTGGGCAAAAATAGTCAATTTTCACAAATAAATCTTAACCAAATCAGGTTGGCTGCCTTTCAATTATATAGGATATTTATTATTGTGGGAAAGATTATTTGATTGAAAAATATAGTTGATGTGTTCCAGGTCATCTGTATGAGATTGGAAGTAAAGGGGTGTAAACCCATGGGCCCATGATGAAGTGACAGACCAGGTAGGCGCCCACTGTATTGCCTTTCTTAGACAGGAAGCCTCTCATTCCTGGGTGATGGCTCATGGGTCCTGCTCTTTGTTTTTTCTGTGTTTTAGGCAAATATTAAAACAATGATTGTTTAGTTACCTTGGAACTAAAGGTAACCAGCCAAATCCATGGCAATTCTACATTGTTGGATAGAAAAAGGAACTAAAGATCCCCAAGATAAAAGTTCAAAATTATAGCACATGCATTCTTTTAAAGTAATATTTCTTTTAGGAAATAGTGTTCCTATTTTCCTTATTTAGTTCCCTCTACTTGGAGTGGGTTTCTGAATGGTTTCCCATTGAATGTCTGGTTTCCCTCTGAATTCTGAGTGCTGCCCATGTCCTAAGCCTCTGTTGCTTTCTCCCTATACACATTAAGACTTTCCCTAAGCCTATGTTGTTTGATATGGTAACCACTAAGCATAGGTGACTGTTTACTTAAAATTAAAAAAAGAAATCTTAATCACACTGGCCACATTTCAAGTGCTTGATGATTGATAGCTACATCTGGATAGTAGCTACTCTTTTGAACAGTGCAGATGGAGAACATTTCCAATAGTTCAGAAAGTTCTACTGTATAGTGCTATCTCCAGCACCTTAGGTGAACATGCTCACAGCACTGTGCTCTCATAGAAACCTTTCTGTTCCTTTATGGAACAAGTCACTTTCTACCTTGATTGGCTGTAGCAGAGTGACTGTTTTCAAATGATAACATACAGAGCTAGAATCTGCAACTCTGGCTTTCTACTTCAATGAGAAGAGAAACATTTTTGTCTGTTTCACCCGCTGGAATTCTATATGAGATCACTTTTGCTAAAAGTTTGAAAACCTCTGCCCTCTTTACATCTGTTGTATTTTCTGCTCAGACCATTTGAGGGCAAGATTTACTTCTGATTCATTTTTTAGCTGCTGACAACCTGGTCTGAGGGTTACTGAAGTAGGCACTCAAACATTTCTAGTTGGTTGCAAGGAGTTAAGTTCTAGAGTTTATGGCCTAATGCAACTCTACTTCATAGACACCATGGTACAATTATTGCAGTGAGATCCCTGACCCGTCAGGGATTTGGTGCATTCCTTAGCATCCCCATCTCTGTAAGTGGTAGAGGACACAAACACATGGCATTTTCTGCTCCTGTAAATTATTTTCTCTTCCCTCTCTCTCTGTCTCACAATTACTTGGGTTTTAATTTACAGTTGGCTTACCTTTTCTGATCTGTTTACAACCTTCCATTCATCTAGTTCTCTCTCCAGGGAGTTTAACCAGATTGGCTAATTAACACTTCATTTTTAGCAAACAGATAAATATATCACTCTACTCAAGTATGGAGGACACCTTGTCGTGATGAGATAAATCAATACTTTCTTATAGATTTTCTTTACCTACAGTGACCATATTCCTTGCAATAATTACATCAGTAATAATAATAACAATACACAGATGTATATGTTTTATGTTTCTATCTCCACTGGGAGCTTTGATTTCTCCTTGGAGTCAAGGACTGTGGGATAACATGAGACTTTTCAACGTACTTAAGCTTAGATAGGCTATGTTGTTTAACAATTTTAATATATGATGAATATTTAGTGCAAAGTGGGTTTAATCAAACTGTATGATATATGATATCTATTTTTACACCTCCCTCATAAGATCACTAGCATTATATAGTATTCTCATATATTGTAACAGAAAATGCAGTACTTGGATGCAATCTCAAAAACGACAGAATGATCTCTGTTCGTTTCCAAGGCAAACCATTCAATATCACAGTTATCCAGGTCTATGCCCCAAC
>SJYC01131405.1:0-18949 GCA_006408675.1 Madoqua kirkii
TAGACAGAGTGCCTGAAGAGCTATGGACCTGTCTCTTATACACATCTCCTGGGTCTGGAGGAGAGGCCCTGAGGGAAGGAGATGGTCCCTTTGCAGGAGGGTGGGTCTAGGTCTTTCTGTCTCAGTTCCCAGCTGCAGCTGTGGAGGGATGAAGGTGAGAGGTAGGTCTGTCTGGGGACCTGCAGGTCACTTGTCTGGGCTGTGAGGGGAGTGCAGGGCCGAGGGGAGACAGGCCAAGCCTGCTGGGTGGCTGGGAGGCAAAAATATAACAAGAGATGATGAGCTCATGTGCAGGCCTCATGAACTTTAAAATAGGGGGCACATGTGTTTCCTTTCAGCTGTGCCTCTCTGCCTGGTCCCTAACGGAGGTCCAGCTGCAGCTGTGGAGGGATGAAGGTGAGAGGTAGGTCTGTCTGGGGACCTGCAGGTCACTTGTCTGGGCTGTGAGGGGAGTGCAGGGCCGAGGGGAGACAGGCCAAGCCTGCTGGGTGGCTGGGAGGCAAAAATATAACAAGAGATGATGAGCTCATGTGCAGGCCTCATGAACTTTAAAATAGGGGGCACATGTGTTTCCTTTCAGCTGTGCCTCTCTGCCTGGTCCCTAACGGAGGCTCTGAATGTCTGGCTTTGTCGTTTGGTGTCTTTGCCTCTTCGGTTGCTCAGGTACCATGGCTGGTTAGCCATTCTTCCATTAGGAAAGCCAGAGGGGCGGAGGAGGGGCCACAGGGCTGGTGTGTGTGTCGATGGGGGGTGGGGGGGTGGAGACCCAGCCTGTGACTTGCTTGTTTGGTTATTTACTGCCATGTAGGGCTTCCCTGGTAGCTCAGCTGGTAAAGACTCTGCCTGCAATGCAGGAGACCCTGGTTTGATTCCTGGGTTGAGAAGATTCCCTGGAGAAGGGATAGGCTACCCACGCCAATATTCTTGGTCTTCCCTGGTGGCTCAGCTGGTAACGAATCTGTATTCTGGCCTGGAGAATTCCAGGCACTGTATAGTCCATGGGGTCGCAAAGAGTCAGACATGACTGAGCGACTTTCACTTTCCCTGCCGTGTAAGAAACCACTCCAACATACACTGGCTCAGCACGGCAGTCAACTGCATTTCATATCACTTATTATATAGAACTCATCATATGCCAGGCAGTATTCTAAGTATTCTACGTACATTGACTGACTTGTTTCCCATAACAACACTTAGAGGTGACTAGTATCTCCATTTTATGGAAATATGGGAAATGTGGAAACTGAGGCTCGGAGAGAAGCTGAGTGGCTTGGCCCAGCTCACTTAGCTGTGTGTAACAGAGCCGCCCTTGATCGCAGGCAGCCTCTTTTCAGAGCCTGTGCCATAACCACTTGTTATGCTGCCCTAAGGAACACTTGCGTCACTGACGTAACTTCATTCGAGAACTTAGCTTTTTTCAGCCCAAAGTAGGGCTCTGTATCCTTCTTTGCCAGAGCAAGGCGGCTGATGTCTTGAATTATTCACTCCGTTTTGGAAAAGTTGCTGCCTCTAAGAATCAACTAATTAGAAATTTTTCTTGTCTTGACACCTCTGTCCTAAAGCAGTTTCTCTTTTTCTGTCCTTCTGTACCTTTCCTATATTTAATAACTATATATATGTATACATGTTACATATACTAATGTGTACACATCAAGAAACATAAATGTATGCCTGCGTTCCTAATTCAGAATATGTTGACTGATGAGTATGCCAAATAAAATAATAAATAGCTTCTGGAATTACATTGTAAACACAGGAAGAATGTCCCACCCAGCTCAATAAACACAATAATCTTCATAAATACAACCACTGGGACTTAAATAAATAGAAGAATAAACACAGGGCATGTGACTTAACCAGATGGCTATTTGCTGTTGCCAGATGTTGAGCTATGGACCGACATGAGGTACTGACATGCAGAGCAATGATCGTTGCAGTGAGCTACCTGTGAGCACTGACACTGTGTGTGTTGGGCGGTAGTGGACATTTTCCCTTTGTGACTATCAGCCACTGGTGAGGGCTGTCATGGATGAACATTAGGTGCTGATAAATGTCAGTTATCAACGGACATTTGCCCCCTGGTGAAATTAGCTGTCATAGAACACTGAGCATCAACGGGCAAGACCTTGTTAGCCTATGATGATGTCTAATGTCTTGGTGGACATTAGGTACAAGCAGAGGTAGGTCTCTGCTCCCCATACGCCTGGCAGTCTCGTCCAGAGACACATCCTATGAGCTGGTTTGGAGGTAGTTGATGGGTGATGGTATCTCCATACCCTCCCCGAGAGGTCAACCACTTGGCCATGACAATTTGGGGAAATCAGGTAATGGTATGATAACACTCATGGAGGGAAATTACTGGATTTTCAAGATCTAAGCACAGCAGGACTGGCTTCAATGGGCAATGGGAACTTAGAAGGGCCCCATGCTTGGTTTAAGACTCTGCTCTTGCCATCTTGAATTCTTAATAATTTTGAACACAAGACCCTACATCTTCATTTTACCCTAGGTTCCACCAAGTATGGAGAAGGCAATGGCACCCACTCCAGTACTCTTGCCTGGAAAATCCCATGGATGGAGGAGCCTGATAGGCTGCAGTCCATGGGGTCACGACCAGTTGGACGTGACTGAGCGACTTCACTTTCATTTTTCACTTTCATGCATTGGAGAAGGAAATGGCAACCCACTCCAGTGTTCTTGCCTGGAGAATCCCAGGGATGGGGGAGCCTGGTGGGCTGCCATCTATGGGGTCTCACAGAGTCAGACACGACTGAAGCGACTTAGCAGCAGCAGCAGCCACCAAGTATATAGCCAGTCCTGAAGCACAGAATCCTGGCCAGGTGGCCCTGTCACCTGTCATGTAACCTTGGGCTGCTCCTCTCTGAGCCTCCATTTTCTATCTGTAAAATGGGGCCAGGAGGGGAAGGATTTTATCTTTGGCTTTTCATGCTCTACAGTGCAGGAGACCCAAGTTCGATATCTAGGTCGGGAAGATTCCCTGGAGAAGAGCATGGCTACCCACTCCAATATTCTTGCCTAGAGAATCCCATGGACATAGGAGGCTGGTGGCTACAGTCCATGGGGTCGCAGAGTTGGAGTGACTAACATTTTCATGCTCTAGAGTCCATGGACTGATTGGAGATACTTACAGTTGCATAACTCCACCCCCTCTTTTTCTTCTAGCAGAAAAAAAAATGGAGTCCTAGAGTTTATTGGTTTCTCAGAGCACCTCTGCCCTCTCTGACACGTGTGACCTGCACAATTGACCTGGACACTGAGGTGGGACCGCCAGGAATGCCAGGCTCACCGTCTGACAGGTGAAGCGGGAGCAGGGCAGTTTCCTCCGCTGTGCGTGGTGACAGTAATGTGCATGGCAGTTATGGGGAGGAAAGGGTCGCATGCACACCATGTCCCAGACACGCGCCCAGGAAATCGCAACTGAACTATTAATGAAGTGCAGTGAAATATTTGTGGCCTGTTCTATGATGATAAACTGTGCTCAGCTGTTTCCCCACTTCTGCAACTCAGCTGCCGTGTGTGTTGAGAGTCTATTCTGTCTAGGTGCACAGAACAAAGGTCCCGGGGGCCACACTACGGCTCTGCAGGTCTACCATCCTAAAGCTTTATGAAATCCTTCAGTTCTGAATCAGATATCAAAATATGAGTCTATGACCACGTGGTCCTACAATCTAATTCAGGATTCTATGGTTGAATGAATGAGAAAACAAGCATTTCTGGAGTCTGTATTTTCTGCCAGGCATGTACCTGATTGTTTACAAATGTTACTTCCTTTCCTCTTCATACAATCCTGTGCAGGAAGATATTTTCATCCCCATTTTCCAGGCTCAGAGAAGAAAATGGCCGAAATCACACAATTTTAACCCTTTTTTGGGAACTCCAAAACAGGATGTTTGCACTAATCTCTATGACTCTGTAAGATTCCAATGACCTCGTTCTCTGCCCAAGGATTCCAAGAGGGCGGGGTGTGGCGGGAGGACGGCAGGAGGGATGACTGGCAAACTGCACTGGTCTACTTTGGCCTTCAGCGGCTCTACGCCTTGCTTGGCGACCCCTCGGATCTGGGTGTCTGGCCATGCGCGACCACGAGGTGGCGCTGCGGGCCGAGCGCCTCCAGAGGGGTCGCGGGAACGCCTGGTTCTGGGAGGCCACGCAGGCGCTGGTGTGCAAGGCGATGCCCCCACTGGGAAGGAGGAGGCCACCCTTCTGCCGGTGCTTCCCTCCCCGCCCCGTTTTGCAGATGTAGAAGCTGCAGCTCAGGCCCAGCTGACTTGTAGGAGCCCCGGCTACCTTTCCTCCGATTTCAGCGCCACTAATTTTAAGACCCCTATGTTCCATAGCCCTCCCCTAAGGACGCTTTCTTCAAATGGGGCTTTTAAGACCCACTGGGTGAAAGTCTTAGGGATCCCTCTCTCCAGCCCTGTATTTGAGGTCTCTCCTGCCCCAAGGAATGTGGGAGGATGAAGTACCAGTCAGGACTGTGAAGGCTGCGGTCCCACTCTGATCCTTTCCTGTCCCCCTCGCTTCAGACCTTTCCCTCATTGGTGGTGGCCAGCCTCTGGCTCAGGGAGCCCAAGCCCTGGGGGCTTAAGCCACGTGATGGGCAAACACTCCAACCACACACACAGCGTGAATGTCCTGGAGTCTGTGCCGCCCTTCCTAAGTGCCAGCCCCCTCTTTCCAAGTCCGCTTGTCCTTCTTGAGTCCACGGGTGAGCCTCCTCCAGGAAGCCTCCCTAACCCCACCACAGGGCTTGCACAGCTCTCTGATCAGATGTCCCCTGTGCCCTGTCCCCTCCCATCCCAGGAACCTGAGTCCCAGAACACAGGACAAGGTAAGCTTGGTGGTGGTGGTGACTGTTACGGGATATTCCTGCAGATCTTGGCCAGTTAGAAGAAGGACTTGCTGACAGCAGTGCCATTCAGATGAGCTGGAAGTGGGTTCCTTGTCACAGGAAGGGTGTGAACAGGAGAGGGTACCACAGCTTCAGATGCCAAGAAGGAACACAGTACTGTTGGAGCGACAGGGCGGGACGGGTGGTGGAGAGCTTCTAAGGAGATGAGACAGAAACTGGGTCTATTAGGCCAGGAAGGAGCAGAGAAGCTGGGGGGTGGGGGTGGGGGGCAAGGGCTGGTCCCAGAGTAACAGCCTGAGCAAAGGCAGAGGCAAGCAAGGGCCTTACAGCTGGAGCTGGGGAGGCAGGGAGAGAGGAGGTAAGGAAGGTCGATGGAGTGTTAAGTTGCGCTGAGAAGTTCCACCCCAAGGAACTCCCTCACTCCCCTAATCCCAGGTTATTGGGCTTTTCAGAGGGAACAAGCTTGTCTTGATTCATCCTTGTGGCCCCAGAGACCCATCTGGGGAATGTCAATGGATGCTGGTCAAATGATGGCAAGAGGAAGACTCTTTGTAGTGTTTATTAAACCAAGGTGTTGGGTGAGGCTTGTGGGGGAGGAGAGAGCTCTCGTTGCTGTCCCGTGGGTGTCTCTGAGGGACCGGCCTCACGGATGCCCACATGGCGACGTACGGCTTGGCCTCTACCCTACGCCTCTTCTCCCAGCTCATCCCCAGGACACAGTGTTACAAAAGTGAACAAATGCAATGTCTTCCTTCTTTTAAAATGACGTATTTCCAATCCCCTGCCAGCAGGGACCTGGATGGGGGTGGGGGGTGGTGGTGCTAAGTGACAGTCCATTAAAAAGGCAACAACTTTTATGAACTGATACTAAGGAAAGAGCCCAGGGCTGGGAAGCTGAGATGCCACCCTGGTGGGGAAGCATAAACATGGATGGGAGCTACCCTGCCTCCTTGGCTGCGTTCGCAGTAGGCTGAGCTGGGCTGTCGGGCACAAGGCCAGTAGGGGCTGACTCCAGGAGGCCCCTCAGAGCTGGTGGGGCTCCAGGACTGCATCAGCTGCTGGGGAACCAGCTAAAGGCAGTACCTTAGGGGTCAAGGAGCACATTTCCTTTCTGGACGCTGGGGGATGCCACCCGAGTGGGAAACTGGGACTGGCACCCCTGAGGCTTCCAGAGGCTCTGAGGTGAACTGACTTAGCCTGTGCCACAGCCAGTTACCAGGCCCAGAGCGCCACCCTCGAGGCCCTGGCCTGCCCTCCTGGGGATGACAGGGAAAGGGTACAATTGGGAGGATGTGATTCTTGAAAGAAAGGGGGAGCCCAGAAAGGGGAGGGGGGCATGATGTAGAGAAGAGAGAAAAGTGCAAACGGGCCCTGTGGGCAGGCAGGCAAGACACTGATTCACTCATGCCTCTGCTGCTGTAAGACCTCTGAACACGATTTTTCCTTCTCTAGGCCTCAGTTTCCCCATCTGCCACATGAGGAAGTGGGCTTGACATTTTTCTCCCATCCTTTCTATAACTGAAGTCCTATCCAGAGTTCTAGGGGAATAAGAAAGAATGAGGTAGGCCTCACATGGCCAGACCAGAGAGAGATTCATGTCACAGAAGAACCCATGTCCGAGTGGCTCGACCTCCCTCCTGCCCTCCTCCTGGCACAGGTCAGGGTGGCCCAGGCCTCAAGGAAGGCACTTTGGGGACAAGTGGGGAAGGACAGCAGGGGGCTGCTGTCTGGTTTGGCATCAAAGACCCTCGGCTTATTGTCTGGGGAGCAACATAGACAGACGGGCAAAACTTTGCTCCTGGGTGTGGGTCCCAGGTTCAAAGCCTCTCTTTCAATGATGCTGCCACACAGGAATGGAGAGTCCCTGTGGGCATTGGCACATAAAATATAAATTACCCAGGACCTGAGGAAACCCAGGGCACAGTCTGTTACACAGCCCCAGGCCGCACCATTCGTCACAAGGTATTGGAGCCCCTGGCGCCTAACTCCTGGGTGTCTGTGCAGTGCAGGGCCACCTTGGGGGTGAAGCCAGGCTGCCGTGGGTAGGTGCCCTCCCGCACCAGGCGCCGGCACTGCACGCCCTGGCCCACGCTGATGCTCTGCAGCGCGGGGAGGTGGACAAGCAGCTTCTCAGGCAGGGGCACCAGGCCCGTGCCCGACAGGTCCAGCTCCTGCAGGGAGCCCAGGCCTGAGAACACCTCAGGTCCTGCCCACTGGAGCCTGGGGTTGCTGGACAAGTCCAGGACCTGCAGGCCCTGCAGCTCGTGGAAGCCGTGGGGCGCCAGCTTGGGGAGACCCTGCAGGCTGCCCAGCGACAGGTGAGTGAGGCCCGCCAGCCCCTCAAAGGCGCCGGGGCCGATGGCTGTCAGCGGGTTCCCATCCAAGCTCAGGTAGCGCAGGGGTAGGCCCCGGAGGTCAGGCACAGCGCGGAGCCGGTTCCAGGCCAGGTTGAGGCTCTGAATGGTGGGTGCCGGCCGGCCAGCCCGCGAGGAATGGGGCAGCAGGCGGTGGAGAAGGTTGTGGGAGAGGTCCACGTGCAGCGCCCTGCCCTGGCTGTGGGTGGCGAAGGCGGACACGGAGACCTCGCGGAGCCGGTTGTGGCTCAGGTTCACATCACTCAGGGGCGAGCTGGTGAAGCTCTCAGCGGGCAGGGCAGCCAGGCCGTTGTGGCTGAGGTCGAGTGACTCCAGGTAGCGGAGGCGGGAGAAGGCCGTGGGTGAGAGGCTGGTGAGCAGGTTGTGGCTGAGATCCAGGCCGGACAGCGTGGTGTAGCCCGGCCCTGCCAACACGGACTCGTTCACCGTCTCCAGCCGATTTGAGGACAAGTCCAGGTGGGCTGTGTCCAAGGGGATGGGCACGGGCACGATGTGGGGGCCCAGGCCGCTGCAATCCACCCGTGTCAGGCTGAAGCTGTCAAAGAGGCCGAAGGTCTCCACCTCGCACTGGCACCCGGGGAAGCAGGGCCGGGTGGTCTGGGCCCCGCTTGCGGCCAGCAGCAGCAGCAGCAGCAGGAGCAGGAGCGGCAGCAGGGGCCACGGCATGGTGGGGCTAGAAAGAGAGCCACAGGTGAGGGTTGGCAGTGGGTACCCCGTTCCAGGGGCTTCCTGGGTAGCATTAGTGGTAAAGAACCTGCCTGTCAATGCAGGAGACATAAGAGATGCAGGAGCGACCCCTGGGTGGGGAATCCCCCGGAGAAGGGAAGGGCAACCAACTCCACTGTTCTTGCCTGGAGAATCTCATGGACAGAGGAGCCTGGAGGGTTACAGTCCAAAGCGTCACAAGGAATCGGACACAACTGAACTGACTATAAGCACACACGCACACACCCCATTCCAGATGATTCTCGCCCACCCTGGAAGACACCAGCCAATGTGTGCAGGCACAGCTGAAAACAGCCACATGCCCCTCAGTGCCCCTAGATGCTTTCCCTGAATACCTCTTCCTCAAATAATTCCTGTTCCTCTCTGGCCTCAGTCTCCCCATCTGTATGATATGGCAAGTTAGGCTAGATGGCTGGGTTTTAAACTGGAAGTATGCCAACCCTTTCTTGAATAAGACTGGCAGGTGACAGTGGGCCTGTTCTGGAGTGAAAGTGGGAGCCTGAGTCTTCCGTGCGTGTTCACTGTCCTGCCGTGGGATGTGAAGGGCGGGTGCTTTGGGGGAGTGCTCCCCTCACCTTGGTGGAGCTTGTGCTGCGGGCTCGGTGCTGTGCTCGCTGGCTCCCTGCACAGCCTCACTCAGCCCTCGTAGCCACAGAAGCCGCATGGCAGCAATCTTGTCAGCACTTCACGAAGAGGGAACTGAGTCCGGTTCAGAAAGCCATGCACGGCCATGCGTGAGTGGGAGTGGATCTGAACAGTGCTCAAAGGGCCTGGCTCACTGTTGTGCTGAGCTGTGCCTGAGACGCCTGCTCCAGCTTCCCAGACCAAGGCCTCTCCTGCAAGGGAGGCCGGCTGCGACTGTCCCCTCCTCACTCCTTTTGTGGGTAATGATGGCTGGGTTCAGTCATAAGCCCTCTCCCCTGGCCTGGCCTCTAGGGGCAGGATCCTACATTCCAACAGGGGACCCTGCGTCTAGACTTCCAGATGGGCCCTGGGGACCACTCTGCTGAGTCCCTTCCCCTTGCCCGCCCTGACCCCCAAGCTGCTAGAGTGATTACACTTTCCTGGCCCTTCCTTTAACCCACGGCAGGCAGCTGGGCTGTGTCCCCTATTACACAGATAAATAAATAGAGGCTCAGACAAAAAGGGTTTTACCCAAAACCCGTACGTAAAAAGCAGGGCAGGATAAGAACCAAGGCCTGCTCAGTCCTCATTCTACTTTCCTCTGCTGCCTCCAGGACTGGCAGGAGAGATGCGACCCAAGACGGCCTCTTCCCACCGACGGGGGCTACAAGCCACTGCCCCTCCCCTGGCTTCAGTGTCTCTCCCTGGATAACTAACAGCAGCTGCCATTGATGCCAAGCACTAACTGTACACCGCGACCTTCAACACTCATCCCCACACACATCTGTAGCTGCTGGAGGATGAGAGAGAAGGCTGAGCAGTGAAAGAAGGCTTCTAACGGGACAGTGTGCAATCACCCTCACCCCTAGAAGAGCAGCTACTCAGCCCAGAGACAGAAGACACCAAGCCTCCCGCCAGCAGATCCTTCGCTGGAGTAGCCCAGCTCCCCACTCTGCACTCCTGGCCCACCGCCTCCCCACCTTCCTCCCCCTGGCCTTTAGGGAGGGTGGATGGGGGCGCAGCAGGATCGCATTTCCAGTTCTACATGAAACTTTAAAGGGGCAGCCACTTGATCTGCACTTGGGCTCTTCTCCCCAGCTTCCCTCTGCAGGCCCCTCCTCTCCCACCCCTTTCTTTTGTAGAGTCCAATTTGAGGATTAAACCCAGCCCAGGTGCATCCTGGGCTCGGTCCCAATTGAGGCTGGACAGAGTGTTCCAATGTCTGGAACCAAAAGGAAAATATTAAGTTGCTTCACACCCCTTTTGTTCCCCGGGTGAGCTTCTCACAGCAGGAGTTCATTACTACCTAGGGCCTCACCTTCCCTGCTAAGCTGATCTGCTCATACCCACCCCTTCCTGGGGTTTAAACAAACACCAAATGCACACAAAAAGGCCTAAGATTACCCTTCGTTCCCAAAGGTGATTATACAATGTGCCTCTCAAGTGCCAAACAGCCCCTCATGAGCTCTTGCTTATGTAACTCAGCTCAGTGCTCCCCTACCCTCCTTCCCCCCGCCCCCACAAAGAGGGGCCTCTCCAGCCCTCGGCTTTGTCCTCTGTACCACAAGGCAGTAATTCCTGCCCGCCTCATACACACTGATGGGAGTCACATACAATGCAATGCAGACGGTGAAGCGCTGTGCCCATGTGCTGTGTGGTCATCACCAGGCCAGAGGAGCAGAATATGGATGGAGACCCGCCTGGAAAACTGCTTGTGATGCTCCCAGGACACCCCGACAAGGTCCTTGCTGAGCCCTGCACTGTGGACACCTCTCCGTGGGCCCCTGTGCTGGGCCAGGCCTGGACACTGAGTGGAAAGTGCTGACAGTAACTGAGCCTGTCCTCACTACGCGCCAGTCACATGTCCCCTTACGCCATTCTCGGACACTGCAGGAGGTCAGTGTTATGTTGTGTTACAGTGGAGGAAACTGAGGATGGCAAAGGAAGGTGCAGGTGCCAGAAACCAGCATGCGAACTCAGGCCTTGGTAGCCTTGTAACTGGCTAGGTTCAGGTGGAACGTGCACTTCTGTGTGTTGCTGGGGAAAGAGCTAAGTGTCCAGGGTCCCACGGCCAGGCTCCAGCTACTGTCGGCTGCTGTGACCGTCAGTGCCCAGCTTCCTGATACTCAGTGGCTCTTGGGTGTTCCTGAGGTCACAGCAGAGCCCAGAGGTCTCTCAGGGTTCTCCCACGCGGCTGGGACTGGGAAGCCCTGGGCCTGGAATCAGAAGGTCAGAGGCTGAGGATCAGCTGCTATCACCTCACTAGGGACCCAGGGACAAGATGAAGGATCTCAGCTTTCTCATCTGGAAAGTGAGGGATTATATGCCCTGCTCTGCAGCCCTCACAAGCTCAAATAAGCAAAGGTCTTTTGTAAAGTATCAAGGGCTGTGCCCTTGGTAGGGGTTTTCCTTATCTTTTCCTGGGAGAAGAAAAAAAGAAGAGCGAAATTTATGGAAGGTCTCTCAACTCTGGAGCCAGCAGGGCGCAAAGGTAGAGACGTGGGCTAGTGGTCTTTGAGGGTTGGTACCCCTGCTCTGCTCAGAGGTCATGTCCCCTTTCGGGTAACATAAGGAGGAGTGACTTTGTGTGAAGGACTCAGAGATGCTGAGGTCTGGTTTTGCTGCTTGGAGCAAAAGGCCCAGGAGCCAAAGGCAGGGCAGAACTTTCCCAGGAGGAAACTGAGGGAAGATAAGGAAAACCCCTGCCAAGGGCACAGCCCTTGATATTTTCCAAGACCTTTGCTTATTTGGGCTGTGAGGGCTGCAGAGCACGGCATGCAGTCCCTCACTTTCCAGATGAGAAAACTGAGGCCCTCACCTCGTCCCTGGGTCCCTGTGAGGGGATGGCAGCTGCTGCTCAGGCTCTGGCCTTCTGACTCCAGGCCCAGCGCTTCCCAGTCCCTCAAGGTGCCTCTGGAACCCTCCTAGGGATCTTATGGAGTCAGTAAAAATAGTGCTCAGAAGAGCCTGCAACTCATGTAGGAGGGGGCTGATGCCACAGTGCTAAGGATCATGAGAGTAAACTGCATGCTACGAAAATTATACCTATATATTAAAAAAAAAACCCTAAATTGTAGTTTTAGAAAGTCTAGAAGAAAATCTGTCAACCCAGTAATGGTCTTCCTTTAGATGGCAGTACTTTGGGTAGTTTCACCATGTCTTAATCTTTTCCCCCTCTTATTTCCTCTCATAATAACTATATATAGATACATATATATATATAAATAAAACAGACTGAGTAATGAAGACGCATAGTACTGTCTCATGACCATTTCTGCTTTCTCTGACCTTGGCTAGCCACAATCTCCAAGCCTCAGCCTCTTCATGTGTCAAATACAGGTGTTAATAGCCATCTCACAGGCCTGTCAAGAGGATGGAACGTACTGGTTGGGGAGGCACCTGAGCATGGTTCCCCGCATGGGGGAGGGTACAGTGGGGGCTCCCCTGCCCTCCTCCACAGACAGGGAGTGGCTAGGGTGGGGATTTCTCTTCCTTTAGCAGACACTATCAAACATGACAAAGGTCTTACGACTGCCCTCCAGGAAAGCAGTTCTTCCTGGGAAGCCAAGCTAAGCTGTTTCTCAACAGGGCTGCTGGGCCTGGGAAGGGATGACTAATGTGAGTTCTTCTTTACAAAAACCGCTAGCCTCAGCTCCACGGAGAGGAAAGGCCCGCACAAGGCCCGAGAAGATTCTAGACATCAACTTGCAGTAGTACTGAGCAAGTCACAACCTCTCTGGACCAGTTCCTTCAGCTGTGAATCTGGGATACTAATGATGGTTCCATCAGCCGCAGAGAAGATGGCTGTGAAGATGAGACTCAGAAGACCAACATCCCTATAGAGAAATGAGGCCCCAAGGGGTTGGAAGCCATATAATTCAAAGACTGTGCCTTTTCATTCCACCTCTACCCATATCCACTGCAGACACAATCAACCACAGCACTAAATTGCAGAGGGCAAGGCAGTCTGTTAGGCCCTGTGAGGTGCATGCTGGGTCAGGGCAGGAGATCCCAGGGCCTCTGTCCCCTTGAGGCTTACAAACCAGCAACGGGGACAGGAGACCAACTCGTATCAAGATCACTATCACCTGCCTTAGATCCAGGAGACCAGGACCCTAGTCCCAGTCCTGCTACTAACTGTGTGAACTTTAGAGTTTTCTTTCTTGGAGCCTCGGTTTTCTTGTCTTGTGGAACCGATTCTGCCTCCTTCTCTCAAGACCCTGTGATCTACGCTCGGGAGAAAGGGAAGGGCAGGCAGGTATTCACCATGGAAGGCCAAGAGAGGATACTTCACTTACTCTCCAAACCCTAACCTGCAGATCAAAGTCATCTACTGATGATCCAGGTTACAGAACATAAGGGCAGCTGGACAAAGGCTTAGCAGCATGAGGTCCGCTGGGCAGGGGCCATGAGTGATTCCTTGATGGGTCCATCAGGACTCTAAGGAAAGTTACAGTGTCAGTGGTGGGACCCTAAGAGGTCCCCAGGCAGGTCTCCCCACTGCAACACCCCAGACCCTGCTAGGAGAGCTCTCAAGCAGCTCTGGCTAGATCATGCCCCTTCTTAGAAACCTCCTGACTTCCACTTTACCTACAGAAACCAAGTTCTCTCTGGCACACAGGTATCTGTACCTTTGTACAGATCTGCCCCATGGTCCTCTCTCCTTGGGTTGAAAGTTCCATCTTGATCTGAACCTGTGGTGGTGGCCTCGGAACAGGTCTCAGCCTTAGTGCACACTTCCCCAAACTCAAGAGGATTCCAGGGCTGGAAGAACTGGAAGGCCCCTCCGAGATCACGGTAACTGAGGCCCAGAGAGGAACGGTGATGGCAAGGAAACGGCACAGCAGGACCTGGGACCTGGGTCTGGATGCCTCACACCACTGCCAGGACAGCCGAATCCCCCAGGCCTGCCCCAGCCCTGCCAGTGCAACAAAGCCCGTTCTGTCTGGCCACTCCCCCTCCTTTCCTGGCTTCCCGGGGCCTCTCGCTCCGCTCTGTACTGTCAACACACCTTCAACACACACTAGGTAAATTCTCTGCCTTTATTGACCTGCCTGTTTCCTGACTTGAAGTGTGAAGCATCTTAGGGCGGTGACCCTGCCTTCTTCACCTATTAACCCTTCCCCCACCTGGGGCCAGAGCCAGGCCTGGCAGGCATGGCAAACTTGCTGGATGCATGGAGGGCCCAGAAATTAAGAGTCAACTACGGGACACAGAGCTGGCTGTGAATTCAGCTCTGTACCTACTGGCCTTGGGCACATCTCAACCTTGCTGAGGCTCAGTGTCCTCAACACGGGTGACAACACAGGATTGGTGGAAGCATTAGGGGACAGCGAGTGAAACATTTGGTGCGACTGCTACAAGCTGAGTGCTGAATGCATAGTAGATAAGGACAGGGATGATTTACTAAGCTTTCTGAAAGCCATGACCAGTTATTTGTTGTTCTTTTCCTCCCCACCCAACTACCCAAAGAGGGGCCAGGCACCCGGCGGGGCTTTGACTACTTGTGCTAACAGCCTCTGGTCACTGTGCTGGTATCTGCAGGCAAGGGCCCCATCTCCTTTCTCCTCTGAGGCCTATCTGGGGCCATGGGTTCCAGTTCGTGTCCTCCTGGTCCCAGTCACCCCAGCATCTCTGGCCCACAGATTTGCCAGGTCCTCGCCACGTCTTGAAGGGGGAGCCTCTTGTAAAGGGATGAGCTGGGCAGGGGGCTGAGCATCCACCCAAGACGGGTTTTGTCTCCACTGGCCGCTCAGTGCTGAGTCACGTCCCACCCTTCATTGTGAGCTCACGCAAGTTGACGCCAATGAAATCCCCAGGTGGAAATTCCATCAGTGTCCTGGCCCCCAACTGATTAAGTCAGTTCAGAAACCGCAAGGCAAAAAGAACGCCTAGGGCCAAACTCTCGGAGCCTTGAGGGTTGTCTCTCCCAAAAGAGGCACTAATGCCACTGCTGCTGCTGCTGAGTCGCTTCAGCCCTGACCCTGCCTTCTTCACCTATTAACCCTTCCCCCACCTGGGGCCAGAGCCAGGCCTGGCAGGCATGGCAAACTTGCTGGATGCATGGAGGGCCCAGAAATTAAGAGTCAACTACGGGACACAGAGCTGGCTGTGAATTCAGCTCTGTACCTACTGGCCTTGGGCACATCTCAACCTTGCTGAGGCTCAGTGTCCTCAACACGGGTGACAACACAGGATTGGTGGAAGCATTAGGGGACAGCGAGTGAAACATTTGGTGCGACTGCTACAAGCTGAGTGCTGAATGCATAGTAGATAAGGACAGGGATGATTTACTAAGCTTTCTGAAAGCCATGACCAGTTATTTGTTGTTCTTTTCCTCCCCACCCAACTACCCAAAGAGGGGCCAGGCACCCGGCGGGGCTTTGACTACTTGTGCTAACAGCCTCTGGTCACTGTGCTGGTATCTGCAGGCAAGGGCCCCATCTCCTTTCTCCTCTGAGGCCTATCTGGGGCCATGGGTTCCAGTTCGTGTCCTCCTGGTCCCAGTCACCCCAGCATCTCTGGCCCACAGATTTGCCAGGTCCTCGCCACGTCTTGAAGGGGGAGCCTCTTGTAAAGGGATGAGCTGGGCAGGGGGCTGAGCATCCACCCAAGACGGGTTTTGTCTCCACTGGCCGCTCAGTGCTGAGTCACGTCCCACCCTTCATTGTGAGCTCACGCAAGTTGACGCCAATGAAATCCCCAGGTGGAAATTCCATCAGTGTCCTGGCCCCCAACTGATTAAGTCAGTTCAGAAACCGCAAGGCAAAAAGAACGCCTAGGGCCAAACTCTCGGAGCCTTGAGGGTTGTCTCTCCCAAAAGAGGCACTAATGCCACTGCTGCTGCTGCTGAGTCGCTTCAGCCCTGTCCGACTCTGTGCGACCCCACAGACAGCAGCCCACCAGGCTCCCCCATCTCTGGGATTCTCCAGGCAAGAACACTGGAGTGGGTTGCCATTTCTTTCTCCAATGCATGAAAGTGAAAAGTGAACGTGAAGTTGCTCAGTCGTGTCCGACTCTTAGTGACCCCATGGACTGCAACCCACCAAGCTTCTCCCATGGGATTTTCCAGGCAAGAGTACTGGAGTGGGGTGCCATTGCCTCCTCCACTAATGCCACACATCTGTGTAAACACATCAGCTCACCACACACTTTTACAGCAGTGACTTGTTTCTGCCTCCCCACCACCCTTGACCATGAGGACTACTGTCCCGGTTCTGCAGACAAGAAGTCTGACATTGAGTGGGGCAGAACAGGAACCAGTCTCAAACCAAATCCAATGCTCCTTATACAGCTGTGCCTCAACTTACAAATGGGCACATGTGGATTGTGCTGGACTATAATTACGTTTACCTATCTCTGCTCCTGTGGGCAGGCATGGGGTTAGATTCACTTTTCAGTCTTGGAAGCTGATCGCTAGGCCTGGCACAGAGCAGGTACTATATGAAGATAGACCAGGCATTTAGAATATTGCCACCTCACCAAAGGACACCTCTCAGTCTTTCCACTGCCTCCTCAACTCTCATCTGCTCAGTCACCCTACAAGATCAGCAGGTTGGATGGCATGGTATCTATTGTACACCTGCCTAGAGACCCAGAGAGGTGCGGTGATCTGCCCAGAGGCACAGAGCCAGTAAGGTCAGAGGCTGGACTCAGTATCCAGGTGTTCTGACACCCGGTGCCTATGCTCCTCCATGACGTCATCCCTGGAGAATAATCTACAGAGAAATGGACAAGACTCCGAATACTATTTTCTCCAGTCTGAAGCTTGGCAAGTTCCCTTTGGCCTGAGCCATGTGTAGACAACAGGCAGGCAGTATGGGGCGGAGAAAACGGCTTTTGCAGTCAGGCACACTGGGCTGCACCCCACCAAACCTCACCTGCTAGGAGGCCTGTGTGTGTCCTCTCCCTGCCGAGTCTTCATCTGCAACCTGCTGAGAAACCTGGTGCTCTTCCCACAAGGTCCCTGATGATCACATGAGGTAATGGGAAGACTCAGCTCCAGGCCTGGCACACACTGGTGCTCACTGCATGGGGGTCCTGCCCCACCCCCTGACCAGCGGTGATTTCAGAGACCAGGAAAGAAAAAGGAGCAGTGACACCAGCAGATCTGAGAGCAAGGCAGGGGCAGAGGACAGAGACGACTCCAACATGGGCTCTTCCTGGATTCTCAGTGCACCCTCTGGGGCTACAAATGCTCTGCCAGCGAGTTGATAAGGGAGTGTGGAAATATCGCAGAGGCTGAAGCAGGTGTGTCACCGGTGACAGAATGAGGGCCTGAGACTTAGCAGCTACCCCTGAGTGGGTGGCTCACTGTCTTCCCCTCTCTCCCCCCTTGGTCTTGCCCCGGTCGGGTTCAGGAGGCCTCCTGGCCAGGACTGCTGCAACAGCCTCATTCCTGGCCCTCTGCCTCTAATTGCCAGCCTTGCTGGGCAACAGAATGGCATCCAGACAGATCAGGACCGCACCACCGCTTCTGCTTTAAAACTTCTCCTGCCAAGAGAGCTTGCCTGTTTAGGGGCCTGTCTTTCTCCTTGGGCTCCACGTCTTTGCACTTCAGTGAAGATGATAGAGACACCCTTTTCCTTGTCCTCCATACAAATTCTCACTCATTGGATTCAAAAGTCACCTCCTCTGTGAGGTTTTCCCAGTCTAACTCGCCTTTCATCCAGTAAAGGTCACTCTCCTCCTGGGCCACCCCTGTCAAGGTTCAACACACTTTGTGACGTGTGACTACCTCCAAATCTGATGGTCCAGCTCCTCTCCTGCGTGGACCTGGCTGTGTGAAGTAGATAAGCCAGATGGGAGAAATGCCCTGGGCAAAAAGCTTCTCTCGGCTAGGAGAAGGTACCAGTTGGTCCAAGCTTGCAGGATACTTAGGGCTTTTGCCAGGTGGTGAACTAAGGTTTAGGACCCACAGTAGATACTGGCTCTGCCTTCTATTGTTAGTGCAGTTCAACAGATGTCTGCACAATGTAATACAGGCCACAAACTTCTTCTCATTTTATTAGCACAGGTAGTTTGTCATCATATTTAACATCCATAACAGTCAGTGAGACCAGAATTACTATCCTCATTTGAAAGAGAGGAGACTGAGAATCAGAGAGGTAGTCACTTGCCCAGGGTCACAGAGCTAGGAAGCAATGAAATAAGTGAAAATCTCCTTCTGATTCTAAGAGGCTGGAGCACTCAAGCCTCCAGACTGGCTTCCCAGGCTCCAACACCACCCACGAGCCAGAGGACAGTTTCTGAGAATTACCAACCCCACCCTATCATGCCAGCTTAAAAAACCCTCCAGCAGCTCTCCACTGCCTAGATCTCCGCTTCCAGGTATGGCATTCAAGGCCCTCATCTGTGGCCCCTGCAGTCCCTCCCAGCCTCAGGTTGAATTCCATCCCTTCTTCCCCAGTCTTGCATCTGGCAGTCCACAATGCTGACCACCCCTGTGCTGTTTCGGGACACACAGAGTCAGGCAGTGCAGTTCCGGGGAGTGAGGGGGGGGGCACTTTCTGCCTCTTTTCCCAGTGTATTCCCCCCACTTCCCTATTCTGCTGCTTTTTCAGCCTTCCTGGACTTCAGGGACGCCAGGAAGGCCTTAATCTCCCCTCTCCCTCTTCAAAAGTGTAAAGTAGTGCCAAGTCAGAATGGAAGTGTTAAATATCAAAGTGTTTTCAGGTTCTAGGGTCAACCAGTCAGCCACAATAGGAAGGGAAAAACGAGGCTGTCAGCAACCCCTTTTCCAGCAGGGAAACTGAGGCCCAAAGAGGGAAAGGCAAGTGCCCACAGTTGCCTCCTTCCAAGGTGAGTGGCTTGTACCCACCCTTCACATCTTCAGGGCCTAGCAAAATTCTAGGTTAAAGACTGGCAAGGGGTAGGAGAGGGAGGGGGGTTGTTGGGTTTATCTTTGCCACCCAGGATCAAAGAGCAGGCTCCGGGCAGCCTGAGCCCTCCCTCTCAGATCAGACCTGAACTCTGCAAGTCTGGACTTATCGAAGGGTAGAGCAGGCAGGGAGGATCAGAAGCTCCTGAGTCACCTCCTCCGCCAGGCAAGTGTGGGTGGGCACTGCACTCTGGCCGTCCCTGGCTGCGCTGCTCATCCCCACCGCAGCTCTGCCTCGAGAGGGAGTTTTCACTCCATCCAGGACAGAGTGACTGCGACTCAGAAAGGTTAAGCAACTTGCCTAGTACCATACTGTGGGCCAGTGGATGTCCCATTTGAAACTAGAGTGTGCAAGGTTCCTACTGCCAGCAGCCCAGCTGGAGGTCCAGGGAGCCGTCATCACCTTTCCACCTTTGGGATGGGAGGGTTCAACCCCCTCACCCCAGGGGCAGGATGCAAATCGAGTACGGA
>SJYC01131408.1:0-23974 GCA_006408675.1 Madoqua kirkii
GACTCTGATGCTGGGAGGGATTGGGGGCAGGAGGAGAAGGGGAAGACAGAGGATGAGATTTTTGGACGGCATCATGGACTCGGTGGACATGAGTCTGAGATAACTCCAAGAGATGATGATAAACAGGGAGGCCTGTCGTGCTGCGATTCATGGGGTCTCAAAGAGTCATGCACAACTGAGCAACTGAAATGAACTGAGCTGAACTGAATAGCTCAGTTGATAAAGCATCCATCTACAATGCAGGAGATCCCAGTTCAATTCCTTGGTCAAGAACATCTGCTGGAGAAGTTATAGGCTACCCACTCCAGTATTCTGGGGCTTCCCTTGTGGTTCAGCTGGTAAAGAATCTGCCTGCAATGCGGGAGACCTGGGTTCCATCCCTGGGTTAGGAAGATCCCCTGGAGAAGGGATTGTCTTCCCACTCCAGTATTCTCACCTGGAGAATTGCATGGACTCTAGCTAATGGGGTCACAAAAATTCGGACACAACTGAGTGACTTTCACTACTATTGTAGGATAAGCTAAGCCCTTGATTACTGAAAATGCTCAAGCTCTAGAGGAAAGACTAAGAATCGCACCAAAGACTCTCCCTCCCTCCTCCGTCATCTCCTAACCTGCTGCTGCTGCTGCTGCTGCTAAGTCGCTTCAGTCGTGTCAGACTCTGTGCAACCCCATAGACGGCCACCCACCAGGCTCCCCCATCCTTGGGACTCTCCAGGCAAGAACACGGGAGTGCGTTGCTATTTCCCTGTCCAATGCATGAAAGTGAAAAGTGAAAGTGAAGTTGCTCAGTCGTGTCCGACTCTTAGCGACCCCAAGGACTGCAGCCTACCAGGCTCTTCCGTCCATGGGATTTTCTAGGCAAGAGTGCTGAAGTGGGGTGCCATTACGTGTGCTAAGTTGCCTCAGTCATATCCAACTGTTTGCAACCCTATGGCAAACCCTATGGCAACCCTATAGACCAAACCCAGATCTCTTGAGTCTCCTGCATTGGCAGGAGGATTCTTTACCTCTAGTGCCACCTGGAAAGCCCTAAAGGGGAAGGGAGCTAGAGCAAATGCGTTACAATGTCAAGTCTGGATGGTAGGCACCAGATGGTGTCTTGTGTTATTTCTTTTGTATGTATATATAAATTTTTCTGATGCTTGAATTACTTTATAATTACTAAAAATTTGCATGAAGCATATGTTACTGAAGTGGTATACAGAAAATAGTTGTTCAAACATGTAGTAAGAGACCCTTTGCAACAAATCTGCAGACCCATCTGGAAAATCTCAAGTTGATTTTGGAAATTACAATAATCCTTAGAGGGTTACATTGCCAAGCATTATCATGTGACTTGCTCTGATGAGTGGCATTTGAGCAGACATGACTTATGCCATGTCTGAGGGGAAACTAAAAGAGTATTGTTGGCTGAATTGTGTCCCCTAAAACTTCATATGTTGAAGCCCTAACCACTAGTACTGAAGAATGTGACTGTGTTTGGAGACAAAGCCTTTAAAGAGGTGATTAAGTTAAAATGAGGGCGTTTAGGTGAAATCTGACCAAATGTCCTTACAAGAGGAGGACATTTGGACATCAAAAGAGACATTCTTTATGGACATGCATTCATGGATGGCAAGCAATGTGAAGATGCAGTGAGAAGGTAGCCATCCACAAACCAAGGAGAACGGCTTCAGAAGAAACTGAGCCTGCCAACACCTTGATATTGAACTGTAGTCTTCAGAACTATGAGGACAAGGACAAGTTCCTACATGTTCCATATCAGAACCTCTCTTTTAATCTAGGGAAGCATCAGACAAACTCAGTGAAGTCCCAACAGTCAGCTTGGAGTTGCCAACATGTACCAAGAGGACAAATGTTTGTTGTTTCAAGACACATGCACACACAGAGTAGAGCTGTGCAGAATGTGCTTTTTGCCTAGTGCCAAAGGGCAAAGAGTTAGAATCAGGGTTGGACACAGCCTAACTAAAGTTGAATCACCATCATGGAAGGAACGGCTGGAATATAGAAATACATTTGAAATTTGATATAAATTTTTCATTGGCATTAATACTGTCTGATTATTACAAATTAGAGTGGTGGTCAAGGTTACAGATTTAACATTACATCAATAGTACAGGAGCAATGATTTCTGAGCCCTGTCAGCTGCACGACTGCACTCATGGTTAGTGAATTGCACTTAACAACACAAAATAGAGGCCTAGTTTCAGTTGCCTAGGGGAGGGGAACAATTTGGCTGGCTCTGAGGTGCTGCTAATGGTAAGTTGCCACAAAGTGACTAAGCTTTTCTTCCTCCTCATCACAACCAAAATAAAGCCTCAACACAGTAAGAAATTTTTTAAAGCATTCTTGTGAAGCCTGTTATTTTGAAGTTTGAATTGAGTGAAAAAAACGTGTTTGGGTATGCATTTTATTATAACCCTTTCCTCTAACACTTGCAGGTTTTACTTGTACAATAATGAATATGCATTTATGTATCAATGGACTGTTAGAATTTAAAGAAATAAAGAAATTCTTCTTCCTGTCTTTGAAGTTTTTATTATTTTTGGATCAAGGATATATATCCTAGGTGGTTTACAGATGAGTTTGAGGTCTTTCCAACTGTTAAAAATTTTAGATAGCTAAGTTGATAGTCTTTTATTTGTGAATAAATCCAAGGTATTTTTTTCATTTAAAAAAATCCATTTCCATAAGAAGAACACAAGGAAATTTTTCACTACAAGTTATATCTAGCTTGAGAATTTACTATTTGAGATTAAAAACATTATATATTTAGATATTCATATTCATAATTTTCAGATATTGACAATAAACTCTAATGTCACTGTCTGTACCCAACCCAAATCTGCCTGCAATGAGGAGGCCTTGGTTCGATCCCTGGGTTGGGAAGATCCCTTGGAGAAAGGAAAGGCTACCCACTCCAGTATTCTGGCCTGGAGAATTCCATGGACTGTGTAGTCCATGGGGTCACAAAGAGCTGGGCATGGCTGAGTGATTTTCGCTTCACTATTCACTCATACTGCAGAAAAGGCAGACTGGAATTGTTTCAAACAGGAGCCCTGGGACTCTTCCCATGAAGGCTTTCTCTGATCACAGAAGCCCACTCAGCCAGTGCACAAGGTAGACCAGAAGTGCTGAGGAGTAAGCTACTCTTCTGAGCACCCAGAAACCCTTTATCAAAAATTGATGGGATTTGGTAAGTAGATACCTCAGCTACTCAGCTCTTTGTTGGAACAACTATGAGTTAAGATCTACTCTATCCACCAGAATTCTGCAGCAAAATTGAGATTTAATTGCCTAGAAATAACAAGTTCAATAATATACTTGCACTGGTTTCCTCTTTTCCCTGTAATACCTCCCATTCATTCACCCATTAGTGCCTACATCCTTTCCTCAGAAAGACATATGTGATCACAAGATCGCATGCACATTAGAAATACCATAAATAACATTAAAGTGAGGCCCTTTATAAGTCATTAGCTTCAAGTTTACAAAGGTGGACTCTCCCATTTTAACCTGAAAAAATTCAAAACTTGTATCAGTTGTCTATTGTTACAATAACAAATCACCACAACTCAGTGACCTGAAACGCTGATTTATTATTTATCACAATTCTGTTCACTGGCTGTGCAATATTCCTCTCCTTTCACCTGGTTCACTCATGTAACTTACCTTTAGGAAGGAGCCAATTGGGCTTGAAGGTCCAAGCTGGCCTAACCATGTATGACAACTGATGTTTGTTGTTGACTAGAGTAACTTGCTTTTCCTGCCTGTGGCCTCTCACTTCCAGGAGACTACTTCCTTAGATAGGAATGCTGTACCAAAACAGCATTCCAAGAGAAAAAAAAAAGAAAAAACAGAAGCAGAAGCAACAAGGCCTCTGGAAAGCTAGACTCCAGAATTTGCAGACACCACTTTAGCTACATTCTACTGGTAAAAGCAAGCACCAGGATTAGCCTAGGTTGAAGGAGCTGGGTTATAGCCTTCATCTCTTGGTGCAAAGAGCTGGAAAATAATACACCTATGCTTTCCATCTGACATTAATCCAACTTTCTTTGTAGCAGGAACCAGCTACATATTCACCAGTCCTACTCTTACTTTCTGGACATAAAGCAGAACTGCATTTCCCAGGCTTCCTGTAGGTAGGTGGGATCTAAGGGCCTGGACTCATGTCACTGTCAGGTATAGCATATACTCTGCAGCTTGTCTTCCCCTTCCCCAGCAACAGCATGTGCTGAAGGTGGCAATATCACAAAAAGGAAGGAGCATGGTCCCCTGGGGTTTTTTTTTAAAGGAAACTATTTGATTTTCACTGACCTTTGATATGAATGAAAAATAAATTTGTATTCCATTAAGTCACACTTAAGAATGAATCTCAAATAATGAAATTTAGGACATGACAGAAGCCTAGTGACAGAGATTGTTTTGTTGCTGTTTTTGTTTTTGTTGAAGACTGAGGACAAAATTCCCCCTCATTATACCATGTTAGCAGTCCTCTCCCAGCTTACTACATCTTCCTGATGGCATCTATTCTTGGGGCTCTGTTAGTTCCAAGGAAAATACAGATGAACTGACTTCCTATTGTGGCAGAGATTTGCTTGCACGATATATATTTTTGACAATACAATTTCACAATTAAACTACTACTGTTCACATAGAAGAGGTGGCTGGTAGGAGCACATCCAAACATCCATGGAGGTCAGCTTATGACTAGCTTAGACAAACACTAGATTTGCTGATAATATTCAAAATTTATTTTCATGCACTCTCACACCCTCCTATGTCTCATTTCACCCCTTAGATATATTCCCATAGACTTTCACTCTGAAAGACCTTGCCGGCTCCATAAGATGCTAGTTTTTTCTTTGTTTCACAGCTGAATGGACTTAGTCCTAGAATAAAGACTATCAAGTAGGTCACTAGAAAATTTTTATCCAGTTTCTAGAACAAAAACTCCTCCAAGTGTTTAAAAATGTAAACCTGTACCTTTCCATGTCTGGCAATGATGCTGATGATGAGAAAAAACTTTCCCAGACCCAGATGATCTATCCAAGATCTATTTATTTTTCCATAATCCCTCTGTTTATGTGTGCTCAAATGACTAATGAGGCCAATCTGGAACTGGCAGATTTTGTCACAATTTAGACAGATGGTTTCAGTATATATGTGTAAAGAAAGTTGGAAATGTGAAAATAAAGATATGTTTTGTACCATTCTGAGTTTTTCTAAAAGAACAAAGATAAAATGACATGGGGCATTGAAAGGTTTCAGTGTTACTAAACCATACAATGTGATTCTCTTACCTTAGAAGCCTCTGGAATAACTACTTAGAATCACTGCACTAACATGTATGTGGTTTCTTTAGCCCAAACACTTCGGAAAGTCTAAACATATACGCTAGCCACTGCTTTAGAGAGTTTGTATAAGCAATATTAAGTGAACTGTTGCTGATAAAATTGTGACTTCACTCCAAACCTGAGCCCTTCCTAGAACTGAAGCAAAACCAAATATTTCTGGGCAATTTGAAACATAAACAAGGTTGCCCATTTTAGGGTCTTTGCATGGATGACACATTTCTAAACCTTCTACCCTAATCTAGTTATCTAAATTTTAGTGTAATCTCTCTTAGGTGAGAAACCTTAGAAGTTTTTGTACATTTCCAATTATTTCAAAGAGGCAGCAATATGAAAACTCATTCATCCATTCACTTGCATATTCTCAGCTAGTACTCACTGAACCCTTTGTATAAGACAAGATAGTTGATCCATCAAAATTCTGGCATGAAAACACCCATATCACCCCCATCTTCAAGAAACTCGCAGATTTTAGAGATGCGTAAACAAATTTTGTGATGCAAATGATGTGTAAACAAAATTTTGTATGATAAATGTGTATAGTTCCTTAGAGAACAAATGCATTTTTGTGTGTTTGTGCTGCTGATGACTATAGTGGTAACAACAACAAGGAAGAAGTAGATTGGAACAGAGAAGAGAAAGAATCCAAGATAATAAGTAGCCTTGAAACATTACTCAGAAATGTGTGCCACACGAGTACCATTAATGGTAACTTGCTAAACATTTAAATTATTTGTGGTAGTCGAAGACACAAGAGTTGTGGATGAATCTTGGATGCAGGCATAAGGAACAGAATATCTATATGTTTGGACTTCCCTAGTGGCTCACTGGTAAAGAACCCACCTGCCAATGCAAAAGACACAGGTTTGATCCCTGTGTTGTGAATACCACCTGAAGAAGAAAATGGCAACCCAGGCCATTATCTTTGCCTGGGAAATCCCACAGACAGAGGAACCTGATGGGCTACAGTCTATAGAGTCACAAAGAGTTGGACACAACTTAGTGACTTTTGACTAAACAACAACAACATGTTCTAACAGGGCCCTTTGATGCAGGACAAAGGAAAGACTGGGAAGAGTGGAGAATGTGTTGTGGGCCACGGGGTGACTATCCATGAACTGCTGCAGTGAAGCTCCAAATGAGTTTCAGAGTTCTAAATTCTAAACTGGACATCCAGATCACTACAAAAATATATGCTTTTCAACATAGGAGAATAGAAAGGGCACCATTTAATTTTTTTGTTAGCTACATTTATAAATTTTAAATGGCATACACTATAAGAATTGTTATTTTCACACTAGCCATAATCCCACCCACAGGCTGTGTATGTTTGGGAGTCTCTTCATCAAAGAATCACAAGCTTTTTCAGACCAGGCTCCAGTTTCTTTGGTAGTAATATTCTCTCATAGTTTTTATAGCATTTGACCTATTAGTTTCCAGTTAGTTCCTATGTAAGTAACCACAGTCAGAAGTTCCTCTCCCATTCCTCTTTCTCTCAATATAATTGTATCTACCTTGAGATGATTTGAAACAAAGGGTTTAGGTAGGTGGTAATACTACTATAATAGCATAATAATACTATTATAGATAGTAAATACTATTCATCTGATCTATTTACCTGCACTGGGTTGTCTGCTAATTTCTGAATAACATGTATCATAGAGAAGTGTCAAAGAATTTATAAGCCCCACTCATAAAAATGGTTTCATCAGCATAACCCCTAATAACTATAATAGCCTGGCTTCAACTTTCTCTTATAGAACTTTTCTAAATGTAGTAAAAAGAAGACAGCTCACATCTTCAGTGTAATTTTTCCAATAAATTTAGCCAGATAAAGACTCTGTTGACATATGGTCTACTTTCCAAGGTATTACAGAGGAGAGTTTTATCAAATGTTTTACTAAAGCATGACACAGATCACCAGTTTTCCAGCCCAGCATATGTAACCTACTTTTTAAGACCAAATGCTAAGTTAAATGTTAGGGTAGTGGCCCAATTTTAAGTATCAACTGCTATATTAATTGAAGAAAATAACTTCAATTATGTAAGACTCAAAATATAGTGCTCTGATATTTTCAACAGACAGCTTAAATACTGGGCTAAAAGTGACAGTTCCACTTCTCATCACCTCCCAAGCGACGGAAGGAAATGGGCAAAGCCAGTACAGATGTATTCATTTTAATTATAACGCACAGAAATATAAACGTTCTATTTTCATCAAGTTGTACTGGACTTACATGGTCACATGAAGCTGCCAGGATAGTGGGAATATGTAGATGCTACTTGTGTAGCCATGGGTTTTCTACTATTAAAGAAGACGAGGGGGTGTATCGTGTCAGAGAATCAGCTCTCTCTATTACCATTACCCATCAAGTAATCAGAACAGGAGCCAAGAAAGGAAAAAGGAGTAAAGAACTCACAGAGAGAAGCAGTGTGAATGATTAGTTAGGAAACTTCTCCTGGACTTTTTATTGACACTCTGAAGCTGTCAGTTCATTAGGAAGAATTCCGTCTTCAATGAGTCCTCCATTTGTCTTCTAAAAGGTTCCATTCCGTTCAGTTCAGTTGCTCAGTTGTGTCCGAGTCTTTGCGATCCCATACTGCAACACAACAGGCCTCCCTGTCCATCATCAACTCTCATAGTTAACTCAAACTCATGTCCACTGAGTCAGCGATGCCATCCAACCATCTCATCCTCTGTCATCCCCTTCTCCTCTCACTTTCAATCTTTTCCAGCATCAGGGTCTTTTCAAATGAGTCAGCTCTTCGCATCAGGTGGCCAAAGTATTGGAGTTTCAGCTTCAACATCAGTCCTTCCAATGAATATTCAGGACTGATTTCCTGCAGAATTGACTGGTTGGATCTCCTTGCAGTCCAAGGGACTCTCAAGAGTCTTCTCCAACACCATAGTTCAAAAGCATCAATTCTTTGGCACTCAGCTTTCTTCACAGTCCAACTCTCACATCCATACATGACCACTGGAAAAACCATAGCCTTGACTAGGCAGAGCTTTGTTGGCAAAGTAATGTCTCTGCTTTTTAATATGCTGTCTAGGTTGGTCATAACTTTTCTTCCAAAGAGCAAAGGTCTTTTTATTTCATGGCTGCAGACACCATCCACAGTGATTTTGGAGCCCTCCAAAATAAAGTTTTCACTGTTTCTCCATCTATTTGCCATGAAGTGATGGGACCAGATGCCATGATCTTCGTTTTCTGAACGTTGAGCTTTAAGCCAACTTTTTCACTCTCCTCTTTCACTAAGCTTTCTTCACAGTCCAACTCTCACATCCATACATGACCACTGGAAAAACCATAGCCTTGACTAGGCAGAGCTTTGTTGGCAAAGTAATGTCTCTGCTTTTTAATATGCTGTCTAGGTTGGTCATAACTTTTCTTCCAAAGAGCAAAGGTCTTTTTATTTCATGGCTGCAGACACCATCCACAGTGATTTTGGAGCCCTCCAAAATAAAGTTTTCACTGTTTCCCCATCTATTTGCCATGAAGTGATGGGACCAGATGCCATGATCTTCGTTTTCTGAACGTTGAGCTTTAAGCCAACTTTTTCACTCTCCTCTTTCACTTTCATCAAGAGGCTCTTTAGTTCCTCTTCACTTTCTGCCATGAGGCTGGTGTCATCTGCATATCTGAGGTTACTAATATTTCTTCTGGCTATCTTGATTCCAGCTTGCGCTTCTTCCAGCCCAGCGTTTCTCATAATGTACTCTGCATTTAAGTTAAATAAGCATGATGACAATATACAGCCTTGACGTACTCCTTTTCCTATTTGGAACCAGTCTATTTTCCATGTCCAGTTCTAACTGTTGCTTCCTGACCTGCATATAGGTGTCTCTGGAGGCAGGTTAGGTGGTCTGGTATTCCCATCTCTTTCAGAATTTTCCACAGTTTATTGTGGTCCACATAGTCAAAGGCTTTGGCATAGTCAATAAAGCAGAAATAGATGTTTTTCTGGAACGCTTTTGCTTTTTCCATGATCCAGCGATGTTAGAAATTTGATCTCTGGTTCCTCTGTCTTTTCTAAAACCAGCTTGAACATCTGGAAATTCACAGTTCACATATTGCTGAAGCCTGGCTTGGAGAATTTTGAGCATTACTAGTGTGTGAGATGAGTGCAATTTTGTGAGAGTTTGAGCATTCTTTGGCATTGCCTTTTTTAGGGACTGGAATGAAAACTAACCTTTTCCAGTCCTGAGGCTATGGCTGAGTTTTCCAAATTTGCTGACATATTGGGTGCACCACTTTCACAGCATCATCTTTTAAGATTTGAAAAAGCTCAACTGAAATTTCATCATCTCCACTAGCTTTTTCGTAGTGATGCTTCCTAAGGCCCTAAGTATCTAGAACTCCTAAAGGGACACTTCCCCCAAATCATAGAGAAGCTCATCTGCCACTTGGAGGTTTCAAGGATTAGACTCATCCTCCTTTGTTCTGTTAGACATGCATGCTGCAAAGAAGGAGGCTCTTCCACGTGTGTGCTGTAGATGCTCAAAGGACTCAAAAAGGGGGACTAACTCACATAATCTGGAATAGTTTTACAACAGAAGCAAGACTTGAGAGGAATGCAAAAGGAATAAAGAAGGACAGGAGAAGGGAGTCAGGCTCCTGGCCAGAGGAGTTGTCCATGTCACTCAGACTTTACAGGTCCGCACAACCTCTGAGGGGCTTCCCAGGCGGCAGAGTTGGAAAGAATCCACCTGCCATCACAGGAGATGTGAGTTTGATCCCTGGGTCAGGAAAATCCCCTGGAATAGGAAATGGCAACCGACTCCAGTATCCTTGCCTAGAAAATTTCATGGACCCCAGTGCCCCGAGGGCTACACATACAGTTGCAAGAGTTGGACATGACCTAGAAACTAAACAACAATGACTGAGCAACTGAGCACTGCCTCAGAGAATACTCAGGGACAGGGACATCAGAAGGACTGGTTTCCACGATAAAAACCCCAGGTTGAACTTGACCAGGTTACTTAACTTCTCTGTTCCTCAGTTTTTTCATCGGTAAAATGTAGACAACCCTTGCCTCATAGGGTTATATTGACAATTTCAGTGAAAAGATGCATTTAATGTGCTAGGGTACTGGGCTTTGTGCATGAAGAATGTTTAATAAATGTAACCTAAAAAAAACCTTCTTGGTTATTTTATTTAAATTATAATAGATAAAGGGTGGGCTTCCCAGGCAGAGAAGTGGTAAAGAAGCCAGCTGCCAATGCAGGAGACCTGTGAGATAAGATCCTGTAGAGGAGGGCATGGCAATCCGCTCCAGTATTCTTGCCTGGAGAATCCCATGGACAGAGGAACTTGGCAGGCTATTGCCCACAGGGTCAAGAGTCGTATACAAGTGAAGTGACGTAACGTGGCTCAGCACAGATAAAGGCCAGGATATATATTTTTACTCATAGCAACATTTTTCACTGCTTCTAACATTGTGCCTGGAACACAGAAGTCATTCAATAAATGAATGAGTGAATGAGTAAATTTAAACATTTTGAAACCCAGTCAAGTAAGCAACATACACTAGGTTTCCCTGGCTTCTAAAGTTTCTTAGTGCTTCTTAAATAGTGGCCCAAAAATGAAGAAATTTAGGTTAGAAATGTGAGCCAATGCACATAATTCTATCTGAACAAAGAAAATCAAAGCTGCTTATTAATTTACAGTGAAGCTATATATCAATCTGGAAAACCAAACATACTGCAGCGGTGAAATTTTCTAGAACACGCATACACACAAAAACCCTGGAGTTTCTTTAGCAAAATGGAGCCATCTAGAGGCCAATCACTTTACCATAAAATAAAACTCATTTTTGAATTAGTCATCACAGAACAGAAAAGATGTTTCATTACTTTCTTTTACTCTTATTTTAATTTTTTTGTTATTCTCATTTTCTTTGTCCAAAAATATACCTCTAGTTCTAAAGCACATCCAACACACAACCAGGTTTTTCTTCCTCCACCATCAGCTTGTACCCCCATCACTTCTCCTTGGATCAGTACAGTAATCTAACTAATCCCCTGCTTTTGCCACACCAGTCCAGGCACAATGAGTCAGAGCAATGCTTTTAAAGCAAATTATCTGTCCATTATATATACAAATTAATGACTGGCTAAAGTTAGACATGATTTCAGGTACTTCTGTTAAATTGATTTTTTAAAAAAGACATTGTACCTGTTCTGTGACGACAACGGAAAAAGTTATGGAAAAATCATTATATATACTATAGTAAAGATTAAAGAATAAAGAATTAAACAACTAATTTCCTTAAAAATTACAGAGCATTCAAGCTGGTTCCTGAAGGACAAGCAGACTTGCATCTTTCTAGTCAAATATTAAGAATCATAGGAATAAGAAAAAGCTGTAATTTATCTGGACTTGACTACTACCAGACACAGTGCAAAGTGCTTACACACACAACCTCACATAATCCTCACAAATACTCAAATAAGTAGGCATGCTATCTCATAGCAAAGGCAAAAGCAGAGAGTTGCCAGGGTTAGGTAAATTTGCCTAGAGATACACAACAGTGGATCTGAGAGCTGAATCCAGCCTGTTATGGGAGACTGCACTCTAAGAACTAGACAATACTTCCTCTATGAAAGGCAGAGACAGAGATCCTGGTGACAAAGCTACTGAAACAAGAAGATTATCAGTATCTTTTCTGAAGCCCTTTCATTGGCCAGAGTCCTGGAGCTTTAAGATGACTGTGATTATTTAAGTGAGCGTCCTGCCAATCCCTGGCAAAAATATGAATTTTGACATTGCAAACACACGTACACACACACATAGATGCAGCCACTACATGAGACTCTGAAAGTAAGAGGCTATAAGCAGAACATAAGCACCCATAGAGGCAAGTGCTATATCTTGGCACCGCTGTGTACCCAGTGCATTTAGAGAATGCTGAATAAAGGGAGAGATGAATGGAGACTCTGACTGCATTTTAAATATCCAATTACAGACTAAAAGGTAAGAAATGTCACAGTAGGACATCAGATTGCACAGCAGATTGTACATGGTGCCCAACAGTTGACAGCTTTTAATTTCAAGGGGTTGAGCCTTAAAAAGACAACTGAACAAGGATTTGGAACTAGCTAAGAAGGCAATGGCATCCCACTCCAGCACTCTTGCCTGGAAATTCCCATGGATGGAAGAACCTGGTGGGCTGCAGACCATGGGGTCGCTAAGAGTCTGACACGCCTGAGTGACTTCACTTGCACTTTTCACTTTCATGCATTGGAGAAGGAAATGGCAACCCACTCCAATGTTCTTGCCTGGAGAATCCCAGGGACGGCGGAGCCTGGTGGGCTGCCGTCTATGGGATCACACAGAGTTGGACATGACTGGAGTGACTTAGCAAGACAAGTTGTAGACTGAGTACATCTTGTGCATTTTAAGCCTAGTTTTATAACCTTGAAAGTGAAAGTGTGAAACAGCCAGTCATACAGTCGTGTCTGACTCTTTTTGACCCCATGGACTGTAGCCCTTCAGGCTCCTCTGTCCATGGAGATTCTCCAGTCAAGAATTCTGGGGAGTGTTGCCATGCCCTCCTCCAGGGGATCTTTCCAATCCAGGGATCAAACCCAGGTCTCCCACATTACAGGCTGATTCTTTCCCATCTGAGCTACCACGGAAGCTTAAGAAATGTGCCCAAGCTTAAGAAACACCAGACTCAAGTGCCTCAAAAAATGTCATCAAGACATTGCTTGTCTCCGGCGCTGGTTCAGCATTTCCCTGTATCTGGCTTCATCTCAGATAGATTCCCATTTGGATTCAGCTACATGGGTTTCCAGCAGCTTGAAACTCTATTAGCTTAGCAAGCCTGGTGGATAAAGAAACTCTTTTCCAATCATTCTAGCTAAAAAATTCTTGGATTTCCCCTGATTGCCCAGCTTGTGTCATTTGCCCATCCCTAAACCAATCACTATGGCCAAGATGATGCATCCATTGCTCTGACTGCTCAGGATTAAGACATGTACTTGTCTTTGGAGTCCAAGAATGGGGTCACCTCTGCCCAAACAATACAGAGTGAGAGTTGAAGTGAAGCAATCCTCTAAATAAAACTTACCTAAATGAAACAGAACAAGAGATGTTGAATTGAAACATACACACACACACACACACATACACACACACACAATAATTGAAAACAAGATATGAATGGTAGAAGCTGAAAATATGAAAAAGCATGCTGAATGTGACCTGACAAGGACTCACCCCTGACTAAATGGGTGGGGAGGGATAGGAATGAAAGAGAAAAGGAGACCCTAAACCTGTTAGACCACAAAATAGTCATTAAGCATTGCATTAAGGAGGAGTTTGACCAAGTTGTAATTTGATAGTAATGCTATGAAAAAGCATCATTCATCCTTTCATTGTGGGTGACTGCATGAATGCATAGGTGCATGAAAAAAAGAAAGAAAAGATTAAGCAAGTGTAGAACAAATTTTGAAGGTAAGCATGATTTTATCCTATTTAACTATTAAGGAAAATGAAGTACAGAGGCTGAAAAGCCCAGTTAAGTCAGCATAAGAGAGCAACTGAGAATTTTAGCAGGAACTCAACTTTTGGTTGAGTGCTTTAAAAACGGTGGGCATGAGACTTCCCTGGTAGTCCGGGGGTAAGAATCTGCCTGTCAATGCTGGGGACTCAGGTGACCCCTGGTTGGGGAAGATCCCACGGCCACTGGGCAACTAAGCCTGCGAGCCACAACTACTGAGCTCACATCCCCTAGAGCCCGTGTTCCTCAGCAAGAGAAGCCACTGCAGTGAGAAGCCCGTGAACTACAACTAGAGGAAGTCTGCACGTAGCAACAAATCCCCGAGTAGCCATAAATAAAGGGATGTTTTTTTTAAAAATCAGTTCACTTCAGTCGCTCAGTTGTGTCTGACTTTCTGTGACCCGATGGACTGCAGCATGCCAGGCCTCCCTGTCCATCTCCAGTTCCCAAAGCCTACTCAAATTCATGTCCATTGAGTTGGTGATGCCATCCAACCATGTCATCCTCAGTTGTCCCCTTTTCCTCATGCCTTCAATCTTTCCCAGCATCAGAGTCTTCTCAAATGTGTCAGTTCTTCACATCAGAGTTGACTCATTTTTTTAACTTTTTTAAAAATAGGATGCATTAAGATAGAAGCTTACTCAAGACAGTGGAGCTACTGACTAGTGCTCTAGGACAGCCTGAGGGGTGGGATGGGGTGGGAGGTAGAAAAGATGTTCAAGAGGGAGGGGATGTATATACCTACGGCTTATTCATGCTGATGTATAGCAGAAACCAACACAACATTGACATGCAAAGTATCCTTCAATTAAAAGGAAATAACTTTAAAATTCAAAAAAAATAGTGGAGCTAGATTTACTGATGCTCAGGCACAGGTAGAGATGCCAGGACTTAGGGAAACTGGAAGAACTCTAGGACATTGTGTTTGTACAGGGTCCTTGAAGCAAAAGCTCATGGGAAAATTTGAGATGCCTCCACATCAGGACACCAAAATGCAAAGTGATAGCTTGAAGAGAGAAGTCTGAAAAGCTACAATGTCTGATCATCCCACAAAATAGGAGCTGAAAGAGATGTATGAGACACCATCCTAAGTGTGAAGTTTTAATAACCCCCTAAGAACAACAGCCTTTCTTCCTCTCTACTTTCCAAGTATTGTTCAAATACCTATCATTGGAAAATCCTACCTCATAACTACCATGTAAAGAAATTCAGCTCAAATATGCTTCTTGAATGCAGATAAAACTGTAGAAATGAGTAACAACGGTGCTAAGCAGATGGCCAAAATCCAGCACCACTAGTTCAGGGAAGAGTCAGTCCTCTGACCATTGGCATATATGTGGCCCTGTAATTATGGAATCACATTTGACCTTAATCACACTAGTTTACTATATTTCTCCCTGTTGAACTGATGTTCCAAGTAAGGCACAAGAACTCATCCAAAATCGCCCCATTATCAAGCTATATCTTCCTAAAAAGTTATCCATCCAAAGACATATAGTTACCACTGAGATCAGCATATGTTGTTCTCGCTCTATTTTACACAGTGAAGCAAGCCCTGTTTCAGGCTCACACTGGCAATCTGAAGCTTATGAATCAGAAAACAATTAATGGTATTAGAATATTCAAATAATTTAAAATGTAAGTTATTTTAAAATAAAATAGTGGTGTATGATAGCGAATATTTTTTAATCCTAAACTTGAAAACTATGATAAGTACTTTCACAATAAAAACATAGCTAAATTCTGGACTCTTAAATACTTTATTAGACAAGGGTTCTTGGGCAAATTATTTCATCTGTCTTAGCCTCTATCCATCATTTGTAAAACAGTGACAATAACATACCCTTTATTGTGGAGATTAAATGAGATAGCATACATGACAGCACCTAGGTGACACATGTAAAATTAACGGTGTCATGTAATGCTAACTAAACAAATGTGAAATCCTTCTTTCAATAAAAGGAAAGCAATGGTCCATGCTTTAAATAAAAGAACACACACATACACACATACAAATCAAACAAAAACAAAAACAAAAAACTTACTTTGGCTTTCACCCCATTACAATTCTAAATCATCCTCATACTGTTACTTAAGTTAATATAATTATGTGCAAGGAAAGAAAGAGGCATTTACTAAGCATATAATGCATAAATACATGACCTCCGCTAACTCATTGGATCTTGAAAGCAATTTAAGTTTGGTTTTACACCATCTGCAACCTCTCAGACTTCAGAAGCTTTGAATCAGCACTGCACCACCTTGCCATACATTGGGCACAAGTATAAAAATAGAGGAAAAAAACAAACCATAACTCTGGACTCTATCCAGGGTCTTGTCTTGAAGATAAAGTCTTAGAAAATGTCTCTCTTCAGCAAAATAAAGGAGTGATCATGCCCTTGCCCATGTGGGGCCTCTGCAGTCTCTTCAGGGTTCTCCTGCTCCACCATACACTCCCTGACCCCAAATCATGACCCTGCTGGTCTTTGTGATGTTCTTCCCCTCTGCCTTTAAAAGTATGTCCTCACTCCCTTCAGTTTAGTCAAACATTTTCAGTGCTTCCCTTTTATTCCAATTACACATCAACAGCCATAGCTGATTCATAAGTGTCTCATCTCCAGCAAACAGGACAGGACAACTAAACACTATCACAAAGGGAAAGATTGGTAAGGGGAACTTGAGCAAAATTAAGAACTTCTGTTCATCATAAAGTAACACTAAGACAGTAAAAATGCTGCAAGTATATATTTGCATTACATAAATGTGACAAAGAACTTAAATTCTAAATTTTTAAATATCTACTTTATATTAATAATAATGGACAGCTCATTTCTTTTTTTTTTTTTAAATAGGTAATAAACTTCAAGGTGGCTCAGTGACAAAGAATCGCCTTGCCAATGCAGGAGACATAAGAGACATGAGTTCTATCCCAGAGTAGGGAAGTTCCTCTGGAATAGGAAATGGCAACCCACACCAAAATTCTTGCCTGGAAAATTCCATGGACAGCAGAGTCTTGAGGGCTACAGTCCCTGGGGTTGCAAGAACTGGATATGACTTAGAAATTAAACAACAACTGAGCTACTGAGCACAACCTCTGAGAGAATGACTCAGAGGCAGGTAAATCAGAAGGACTGGTTTCCATGATAAAAATATGCCAGGTTGAACTTTACCAGGTTACTTAACTTCTCTGTTCCTCAGTTTCTTCATCTGTAAAATGTGGACCACCTTCACCTCATAGGGTTTTTTTGAAGATTTTAATGATAAGATTAATTTAATGTGCTAAGATACTGGGCCTTGTACATGGGAAATGTTTAATAAATGTACTTAAAAATAAGCTTTTAATGGATAAAGTTTGGGCTTCCCAGCTGGTGCTAGTGGTAAAGAACCCATCTGCCAATGCAGCAGACCTAAGAGATACATGTTTTATCCCTTTGTTGGTAAGATCCCGTAGAGGAGGGCATGGCAGCCCACTTCAACATTCTTCCCTGGAGAATCCTATGGACAGAGGAGCCTGGTGGGCTATTGTCTACACGGTCAAAAGGGTCATATACAAGTGAAGTGATTAACATGGCACAGCATAGATAAAGGACAGAATATATATTTTTAAACATAGCAATATTTTTCCCTGTCTCCAATATTGTGCCTGTAATACAGAAATCATTCAAAAAATGAGTGAGTGAATGAGTAAATTTAAACATGTTGAAACCCAACAAGTAACCAACATACACAAGGTTTCCCTGGCTTCTAAAGTTTCTTCAGTTCAGTTCAGTCACTCAGTTGTGTCTGACTCTTTGCAACCCCATGAATCGCAGCACGCCAGGCCTCCCTGTCCAATACCAACTCCCAGAGTTCACTCAGACTCACGTCCATTGAATCGGTGATGCCATCCAGCCATTTCATCCTCTGTCATCCCCTTCTCCTCCTGCCCCCAATCCCTCCCAGCATCAGAGTCTTTTCCAATGAGTCAGCTCTTCGCATGAGGTGGCCAAAGTACTGGAGTTTCAGCTTTAGCGTCATTCCTTCCAAAGAAATCCCAGGGCTGATCTCCTTTAGAATGGACTGGTTGGATCACCTTGCAGTCCAAGGGACTCTCAAGAGTCTTCTCCAACACCACAGTTCAAAAGCATCAATTCTTCAGCACTCAGCTTTCTTCACAGTCCAACTCTCACATCCATACATGACTACTGGAAAAATAGCAGCTCAAAAATGAAGAAATTTATGTTAGAAATGTGAGCTAATGCACATAACTCTATCTCAACAAAAAAGTCAAAGCTGCTTATTAATTTACAGTGAAGTCATAATACCAATCTGGAAAACCAAACATACAGCAGCAGTGAAGTTTTCTAGAACACCCATACACACAAAGAATCCTGAAGCTTCTTTAGCAAAATGGAGCCATCTAGAGGCCAAATCAATTTACCATAAAACAAAACTCATTTTTGAATTGGTCATCACAGAACAGGAAGGATTTTTCATTAATTTCTTATTACTCTTATATTTGTATTTTTGTTATTCTCCTTCTCTTCTTCCAAGTACATTGCTCTAGTTCTAAAGCACATGCAAAACACAATGAGGTATTTCTCCCTCCACCGCCAGCTTGTGCCGCCATCACTTCTCCTTGGATCAGTGCAGCAATCCAACCAGTCCCCCGCTTCTGCCACACAGTCCATGCACAACAGTCAGAACAATGCTTTCAAAGCAAACTATATGCCCTTTATATATAAATTAATGAATGTCTAAAGTTATACATGTTTCAATTGCCAGTGTTAAATTGATTTTTTTAAAGACATTGCACCTGTTCTGTGAGAAAAAAAAAAAAAACAGAAAAACGTATGGAAAAATCATTATATACACTATAATAAAGATTAAGAACAGAAAAAATAATAAAGATTAAGATGAGAAGGAATGAGAAGAACTAAACAACTAACTTCCTTAAAAATGACAGAGCGTTGCATTCATTTAATATTTTAGCTTACATTGATTATCATTGCCTGAAGTAAATATTGCATCTGTGGCTGAAAAGTGGAGATTTTCTAATCACATAATTCATTCTGTATTTGCTAGCTGTCATTCTTCTCTAACAAAGAAACTTTCTTTCCTTCAAATTTTGCTTTTTATTATCATTATGGACTCAAGCATTTAAAAATATTAAGTTCAATAAGTTCTGTAACTGTTTTTATACTTTTGAAAGTTGAAATACACTTACTATCTAGAATCTAATTGTGAGGAAGCATTTAGACAGATCCAAATCATCAGGCATTCTTTAAAGTCACTGCTCCAGATTCTTCAAAAGAGCAATGTCTAAGACCAAAAGAGAAAGGGCTACTGTTCTAAATTAAATAAGCTTTAAAAGATATGATAAAGAAAATACAATGCTGAACCATTGATTGAATACTGAAAAAAAAAAGCTATAAAAGTCATTGCTAGGACAATTATGGATATTTGAAAATAGGTTATATGTTAGATAAAACTATGGTATCTTTAAAAAAAATGACAGAGCATTCAAGCTGGTTCCTGAAGGACAAGCAGACTTGCATCTTTCTAGTCAAATATTAAGAATCATAGGAATAAAGCAAAACTGTCATTTATGTGGGTCTGACTACTACCAGACACAGTGCAAAGTGCTTACACACATGACCTCACATAATCCTCACAAATACTCAAATAAGTAGGCATGCTATCTCATTGCAAAGGCAAAAGCAGAGAGTTACCAGGGTTAGGTAAATTTGCCTAGGTATGCACAACAATGGATCTGAGAGCTGAATCCAGCCCGTTATGGGAGACTGCACTCTAAGAACTAGACAATACTTCCTCTATGAAAGGTAGAGACAGAGATCCTGGTGACAAAGCTACTGAAACAAGAAGATTATCAGTATCTTTTCTGAAGCCCTTTCATTAGCCAGAGTCCTGGAGCTTTAAGATGACTGTGATTATTTAAGTGAGCGTCCTGCCAATCCCTGGCAAAAATATGAATTTTGACATTGCAAACACACATACACATACACACAGATGCAGCTGCTACATGAGATTCTGAAAGTAAGAGGCTGTAAGCAGAACATAAGCACCCATAGAGGCAAGTGCTATGTCTTGTCACCATTGTGTACCCAGTGCATTTAGAGAATGCTGAATAAAGGAACAGATAAATGGAGACTCGGATTGCATTTTAAATATCTGATTACAAGCTAAAAGGTAAGTGTAGGACAACAGATTGCACAGCAGATTGTACGTGGTTCCCGACAGTTGACAGCTTTTAATTTCAAGGAGTTGAGCCTTAAAAAGACAACTGAGCAAGGATTTGGAACTGGCAGATTCATGTCCATCGAGTCAGTGATGCCATCTAGTTATCTCATCCTCTGTCATCCCCTTCTCCTCCTGCCTCCAATCCCTCCCAGCATCAAAGTCTTTTCCAATGAGTCAACTCTTCTCACGAGGTGGCCAAAGTATTGGAGTTTCAGCTTTAGCATCATTCCTTCCAAAGAAATCCCAGGGCTGATCTCCTTTAGAATGGACTGGCTAGATATCCTTACAGTCCAAGGGACTCTCAAGAGTCTTCTCCAACACCATCAAAAGCATCAGTTCTTCAGTGCTCAGCCTTCTTCACATTCCAACTCTCACATCCATATGTAACTACTGGAGAAACCATAGCCTTGACTGGACAGACCTTAGTCAGCAAAGTAATGTCTGCTTTTGGATATGCTATCTAGGTTGGTCATAGCTTTTCTTCCAAGGTGTAAATGTTTTTTAATTTCATGGCTGCAGTCACCATCTGCAGTGATGGACATGAATCTGAGTGAACTCTGGGAGTTGGTGATGGACAGGGAGGCCTGGCATGCTGTGATTCATGGGGTCACAAAGAGTCGGACATGACTGAGCAACTGAACTGAACTGAACTGAAGTCAAGTTATAGATTGGGTAAGTCTTGTTCATTTTAAGCCTAGTTTTATAAACTTGAAAGTGAAAGTGTGAAACAGTCAGTCACACAGTCGTGTCTGACCCCTTTTGACCCCATGGACTGTAGCCCTCCAGGCTCCTCTGTCCATGGAGATTCTCCAGTCAAGAATTCTGGGGAGTGTTGCCATGCCCTCCTCCAGGGGATCTTTCCAATTCAGGGATCAAACCCAGGTCTCCCACACTGCAGGCTGATTCTTTCCCATCTGAGCCACCAGGGAAGCTTAAGAAATGTGCCCAAGCTTAAGAAACACCAGACTCAATGCCTCAAAAAATGTCATCAAGACATTGCATGTCTCTCTAGGCTTGCTAAAGATTTCTCTGCATCTGGCTTCATTCTCAGATAGGTTCCCATTTGTATTCAGCTACATGGGTTTCCAGCAGCTTGAAACTCATATTCTATTAGCTTAGCAAGCCTGGTGGATAAAGAAACTCTTTCCCAATCATTCAATCTAAAAAATTCTTGGATTTCCCCTATTTGTCCTGCTTCTGTCATTTCAGATCAGTTCAGTTCAGTGACTCAGTCATGTCCGGTTCTTTGTGACCCTGTGCACTGCAGCTAGCCAGGCCTCCCTGTCTATCACTAACTCCTGGAGTTTACTCAGACTTATATCCATTGAGTTAGTGATGCCATCCAGCCAGCTCATCCTCTGTCATTCCCTTCTCCTCCTACCTTCAATCTTTCCCAGCATCAGTGTCTTTTCAAATGTGTCAGCTCTTCATATCAGGTGGCCAAAGTATAGGAGTTTGAGCTTTAGCATCTGTCCTTCTAATGAACACCCGGAATGATTTCCTTTAGAATGGACTGGTTGGATCTCCTTGCGGTCCAAGGAACTCTCAAGAGTATTCTCCAACCCCACAGTTCAAAAGCATCAATTCTTCGGTGCTCAGTTTTCTTTATACTACAACTCTCACATCCATACATGACTACTAGAAAAATCATAGCCTTGACTAGACAGAGCTTTGTTGGCAAAGTAATGTCTCTGCTTTAATATGCTATCTAGGTTGGTCATAACTTTTCTTCCAAGGAGTAAGCGTCTCTTTGTTTCATGGCTACAGTAAATATCTGCAGTGATTTTTCAAGCCCCCCAAAATAAAGTCAGCCACTGTTTCCACTGTTTCTCCATCTATTTGCCATGAAGTGATGGGACCAGCTGCTATGATCTTAATTTTCTGAATGTTGAGTTTTCAGCCAACTTTTTTACTCTCCTCTTTCACTTTCATCAAGAGGCTCTTTAGTTCTTCTTCACTTTCTGCCACGTAGGTGGTGTCATCTGCATATCTGAGGTGATTGATATTTCTCTCAGCAATCTTGATTCCAGCTTGTGCTTTATCCAGCCCAGCATTTCTCATGATGTACTCTGCATATAAGTTAAATAAGCACAGGGACAATATATAGCCTTGACATACACCTTTTCCTATTTGGATCCTGTCTGTTCCATGTCCAATTCTAACTGTTGCTTCTTGACCTAAATACAGATTTCTCACGAGGCAGATCAGGTGGTCTGGTATTCCCATCTCTTGAAGAACTTTCCACGGTTTATTGTGATCCACACAGTCAAAGGCTATGGCATAGTCAATAAAGCAGAAATAGATGCTTTTCTGGAACTCTCTTGCTTTTTGGATGATTCAGTGGATGTTGGCAATTTCATCTCTGTTTCCTTTGTCTTTGGTAAATCCAACTTGAACATCTGTAAGTTCACGGTTCACATATTGTTGAAGGCTGGCCTGGAGAATTTTGAGAATTACCTTGCTAGTATGTGAGATAAGGGCAATTGTGCAGTACTTGAACATTCTTTGGCATTGCCTTTCTTTCAGATTGGAATGAAAACTGACCTTTTCCAGTCCTGTAGCCCCTGCTGAGTTTTCCAAATTTGCTAGCATACTGCATGCAGCACTTTCACAGCATCATCTTTTAGGACTTGAAATAGTTCAACTAGAATTCCATCACCTCTACTAGCTTTGTTCATAGTGATGCTTCCTAAGGCCCACTTGACTTCACATTCCAGGATGTCTGGCTGTAGGTGAGTGATCATACCGTCATGATTATCTGGGTCATGAAGATCTTCTTTGTACAGCTCTTCTGTGTATTCTTGCCACCTTTTCTTAATATCTTCAGCTTCTTTAGGTCCATATCATTTCTGTCCTTTATTAAGCCCATCTTTGCATGAAATGTTCCCTTGCTATCTCTAATTTTCTTGAAGAGATCTCTAGTCTTTCCCATTCTGTTGTTTTCCTCTATTTCTTTGCACTGATCGCTGAGGAAGCCTTTCTTATCTCTCCGTGCTAATCTTTGGAATTCTGCATTCAAATGGATGTATCTTTCCTTTTCTCCTTTGCTTTTTGCTTCTCTTATTTTCACAGCTATTTGTAAGGCCTCCTCAGACAGCGATTTGGCTTCTTTACATTTCTTTTTCTTGCTGATGGTCTTGCTCCCTTCTCCTGTACAATGGCATGAACCTTCGTCCATAGTTCAAATTCCCAGTCCTGTATAAGTTCTGGCAGCTCTACGATGGGGTTAATGGTGACCTTCTCCAAAACGGCTTATGCCATACCCATGTCTGCTGCACACAGAACATGTCCCTGCGGCAGACCATCACCCACTGGTATCTCCCCAGGAGATGCTCAAACACACTTCTGTCTCAGTTGCTGTGGGATCCCTGGGTCCTGGGGCTCACAAGGTTTGTTTGAGCCCTCTGAGTGTCTTTGATGGAATGGGGGTTGATTCTAACCATGAATTCACCCCTCCAACCATCTTGCTGGGGCTTCTTGTGTCATTTGCCCATCCCTAAACCAATAACAAAGTGAAGAAAGTGAAAGGAACTAAAAAGCCTCTTGATAAAAGTGAAAGAGGAGAGTGAGAAAGTTGGCTTAAAGCTCAACATTCAGAAACTAAGATCATGGCATCTAGTCCCATCACTTCATGGGAAATAGATGAGGAAACAGTGGAAATAGTGTCAGACTTTATTTTGGGGGGGGCTCCAAAATCACTGCAGATGGTGACTGCAGCCATGAAATTAAAAGACACTTACTCCTTGGAAGAAAAGTTATGACCACTCTAGATAGCATATTCAAAAGCAGAGGCATTACTTTGTCAACAAAGGTCCGTCTAGTCAGGGCTATGGTTTTTCCAGCGGTCATGTATGGATGTGAGAGTTGGAC
>SJYC01131410.1:0-24353 GCA_006408675.1 Madoqua kirkii
AAGATCGTTGGATGGCACACCGACTCAGTGGACATGAGTTTGATCAAAGTTTAACAGGTTCCACACTGAGCTTCTTCCTCTAGACTGGCCCCTGCAGCTTACACTTGGGGAGATGGCAAAGGATGTGCTTCAGTCCATGGGTTCACAAAGAGTTGGACACAACTGAGTAACTGAACAGCAATAGCATAGTCATGATTTGAAAAACTTCAACCATGGATAAAACTTGGATGTCTTAGCATGAGTGTTATATAAAATGTAATCTCCTTATATTTTGTTCAGATACCTTGGTACATAACTCATTACTTTTCTTTCCCTCATATTCTCTGCAAGGTATTTGAAGCAGTAATAGCTTGGGTGACTCATGACAAAGATGTGAGGCAAGAATTTATGGCTCGGCTGATGGAACATGTACGGTTACCTTTGCTTCCTCGGGAATATTTAGTTCAGGTAAAAGTATTTGCAGAACACATAAGTATGCACTAGCACCATGTCACTGGGGCATCATTGTGTAGATTATCATTACACAGTGGTAACCGGGCATAGGGCAGTAAATATACCTGATGTCCTAGGCAACTGCTACCTCTTGGGCTACTTCCCAGTCTTGAAGTTTGCTTCTCCCCATGCAGAAATCACATCTGTCGTTCCGTGTCATTTCTGCATCTCTTTTGCCTTCTTTACATTAGCCTCCTCTAATTAGTGAATGGAATGGAATAGAATGGAATTCTAAGCTGAAGAAAACCGGGATATTTGAAACAAATAGCAATAAATGGATCTTTAGTAGTCTCTGAACAATTTTAAATTTACTGTTTTATTATTAGCATTCCTTCATACGAGGATCATTTCAACATTTTAATTTATTTTTATTTTTTTCTCAGTTATTAAGCTACTTTAAATTTTTTTTTTTGCTCTTTATTTATTTATTTATTTTTACTTTACAATACTGTGTTGGTTTTGCCATATACTGACATGAATCCGCCACAGGTGTACATGAGTTCCCAATCCTGAACCCCCCCTCCCACCTCCCTCCCCATATCATCTCTCTGGGTCATCTCCGTGCACCAGCCCCAAGCATCCTGTATCCTGTATCGAACCTAGACTGGCAGTTCGTTTCTTACATGATAGTATGCATGTTTCAGTGCCATTCTCCCAAATCATCCCACTCTCTCCCTCTCCCACAGAGTCCAAAAGTCTGTTCTATACATCTGTGTTTCTTTTGCTGTCTCGCATACAGGGTTATCACTACCATCTTTCTAAATTCCATATATATGTGTTAGTATACTGTATTGGTGTTTTTCTTGCTGGCTTACTTCATTCTGTATAATCGGCTCCAGTTTCATCCACTTCATTTGAACATTTTAATTTTAATTGAAGCCATCCAGTGAAACTTTTTTTTTAATTATTTGTTTTTAACTGGAGGATAATTGCTTTACATTGTTGTGTTGGTTTCTGCCATTTATCAATATGAAGAAACATTTCTTTATTCGCATTAAATCTGAACATTTTAGAATTGTTTGAAACTTGTTTACTTGTTGTCGTATATCACTCATACTCCGCCTTTAAGAAAATGAACAGGAAAAAAACAACAACAAGAAACCTATCCTGCACCTGGGGATAGGGATAGGAGGGACAAGATTTATTTGTGGTATAGGCACATTGCTATAAAGTATTTTGAATCCCTTTACTGGATATTTTTTTTCAAGTTTTAAAAGATTGTCTTTATATTACCTCCCCTGCTTGAAGGACTCATTATCTCAATTTTCTAATTTTTCTTACTGTTTGGCTTAAACTTTCTTAATTTGGCTTAAAGATAACAAATAGCTGAACATAGTACTACTAAAGATTATTCTGTAACTGACATTGAAGTATGTGATTTTCATTGCAGTTCTTCTTTATTATTTATATGTTTTTCTCTGCAGACCAGTCAAGCATTTTTTTTAGTGATATTTAAACTTGCCTCTGTAACTTTTAGATTGAACCAGAAGATAGTTATTCTTTTTTCTTCTTCTTTACTTGTTTTTTTTGTCATTTTATCATGAATTACCTATCCCCTCATAGGATGAGTCTGATTTCTTCTTTCAGAGGGTTGAGGAAGAAGCACTGGTGAAGAATAGCAGTGCTTGCAAAGATTACCTCATTGAAGCTATGAAGTACCATCTGCTACCAACAGAGCAGCGTATATTAATGAAGAGTGTCCGGACCCGACTGAGGACACCCATGAACCTTCCCAAAGTAGGATCTGCTGTTCATACCTATTACTACCTCATCTGAAAGGCCATAATGAGCTCTTAATTTATTTTACTCATCTGAATTTCCATGTACCCAGGAATTCATTGTAGTATATGTAATTCAGCTTCCTTTTTTATTTTATCCGTGGAGGGTGGGCATTGTTTGACTCATTTAATCTTTATAAACCACATGATATTGCTCTTCTGGAACAGAGGCAACTGGTATTTATTCCTTCTGAGTTTCTTCAGCTCTAGTTAACAGCAGAGAGGATAATCAGAATATATAGATCTAAAGATTTCTTTGTAAGCTACATGTTTGGGTGATAAGTGAAAACTGAATAGTTTCACAGAATTGCTTACAACTAAGGATGCTAGCTTGTTCCTTTTGTTGCCTCCTATTGTCTGCTGTGTACAAATAGTACACAGTTTGATGGTTCACTCACACATCATACATAGCCATTTCAGTGTAGATTTCCCAGATGTCTTCCCAGATCTCTAGTGTTCCTAAATTTCCTATGTGAAAGTTTGTATTCTATCTTTATCTTTTTAGTTAAAGCCATTCATTTCTTACTGATTAAATTTTCTTTACAAATAACCCCTCATTTCTTTCTTTCTGTTTGCAGTTTTTTCTGCTCTGTGTGCATCTTTATAGTACTAGGAGGCCAGCACTTTAAGCACCATTTTGTGTATGGTCTGATCAAAATGATCCATACATAATATAATACTTTTATTTATGTATTGATTTCTAGCTCTCGTGTGTTTGATGGCAATGATGGATTAAGAAATAAGAATTAATCTGTTATCTATTGTTTTCTTACATCATCTTTAGTTATTTTTATATTTCCATTAAATTATGTCTTTTATATTCTTTTTATTCTGTAACTGACATTGAAGTATGTGATTTTCATTGCAGTTCTTCTTTATTATTTATATGTTTTTCTCTGCAGACCAGTCAAGCATTTTTTTTAGTGATATTTAAACTTGCCTCTGTAACTTTTAGATTGAACCAGAAGATAGTTATTCTTTTTTCTTCTTCTTTACTTGTTTTTTTTGTCATTTTATCATGAATTACCTATCCCCTCATAGGATGAGTCTGATTTCTTCTTTCAGAGGGTTGAGGAAGAAGCACTGGTGAAGAATAGCAGTGCTTGCAAAGATTACCTCATTGAAGCTATGAAGTACCATCTGCTACCAACAGAGCAGCGTATATTAATGAAGAGTGTCCGGACCCGACTGAGGACACCCATGAACCTTCCCAAAGTAGGATCTGCTGTTCATACCTATTACTACCTCATCTGAAAGGCCCATAATGAGCTCTTAATTTATTTTACTCATCTGAATTTCCATGTACCCAGGAATTCATTGTAGTATATGTAATTCAGCTTCCTTTTTTATTTTATCCGTGGAGGGTGGGCATTGTTTGACTCATTTAATCTTTATAAACCACATGATATTGCTCTTCTGGAACAGAGGCAACTGGTATTTATTCCTTCTGAGTTTCTTCAGCTCTAGTTAACAGCAGAGAGGATAATCAGAATATATAGATCTAAAGATTTCTTTGTAAGCTACATGTTTGGGTGATAAGTGAAAACTGAATAGTTTCACAGAATTGCTTACAACTAAGGATGCTAGCTTGTTCCTTTTGTTGCCTCCTATTGTCTGCTGTGTACAAATAGTACACAGTTTGATGGTTCACTCACACATCATACATAGCCATTTCAGTGTAGATTTCCCAGATGTCTTCCCAGATCTCTAGTGTTCCTAAATTTCCTATGTGAAAGTTTGTATTCTATCTTTATCTTTTTAGTTAAAGCCATTCATTTCTTACTGATTAAATTTTCTTTACAAATAACCCCTCATTTCTTTCTTTCTGTTTGCAGTTTTTTCTGCTCTGTGTGCATCTTTATAGTACTAGGAGGCCAGCACTTTAAGCACCATTTTGTGTATGGTCTGATCAAAATGATCCATACATAATATAATACTTTTATTTATGTATTGATTTCTAGCTCTCGTGTGTTTGATGGCAATGATGGATTAAGAAATAAGAATTAATCTGTTATCTATTGTTTTCTTACATCATCTTTAGTTATTTTTATATTTCCATTAAATTATGTCTTTTATATTCTTTCACTTCAATACTTTTATTTAGTATTTTTTCAAGTTTTTTTTTTGAGTCTACATTTTAATTGCTTCAAATCCATATTAGTAGTGTTTTTATGTTTTGCCCAGTGTTAAGAGTTCTCAATTTAGAACTGACTATATTTTGCCAATGTGCTACTCCCTCCTTTTTTTCTAAATTATTAGTAAATATTTTAATTTAAAATGGACTTCAGTACTCTTCCTGGTGATTCCTCATTAGAAATACCCACTTACCAATATAGTCCATTTATAGGAAGTGTCAGTCCACGTTATTGTGTTTATTATCTAAACCAAAAACAAGTAATTTGGCAAATAGCATCTGATGAGATCTAGGATCGTATAGATTCAATTTAGCATGATTTTTTTTTAATGTCCCTCTGTGTGTTGCTTATCATTTCATAGGCTCCTAGAAATTTGAATGCTTTTCTCAAATATTCTAAATTTTTAGTGAAAATTATTGTCACTTAAAAGATATTTGCAAGGCACTCACTTCCTACCCTATTTTGAAAATTGGTATTTGCCGTTTTTAAATTTTCTGATCTCTCCTCAGTTCTCCAAGATTTTTCAAAAATAATTGTAAGTGGCTCAGTAAGTACATTAGCTAGTTCCCTTAATACCTTAGTATGCATGCCATCTGGGTCTGCTGATTTTATAAGTGTTTACATTTTCCAAATGCCTTTTACCTCCTTTTATAAAAAGTCATCTCTATTAAGTCTTCATTACTTCATATCTGTCCGTATTGTTTGGTGTCAGTTTTTGTTCTTACCAAAAAATACAGATTTATAAAAGTCATTATAGCCTTAGCCCATTTGAATTATTATTTCTTTTATGCTGGTCTTTTTAACTTCTAAAAGTTTTGTCTTATCTTTAATACTTTTTAAACATTTCATATTTTTGAAAGGTCTCTTCTTAACCTGTATATTTCTTTAGCTGGCATCTTTCGCTTTGCTGTCTTTAGCTATGCCTTAATCTTTAGAGTGAAAACTAATTCTCTTCTAATTTCTTTTATAAGCATGCTACTTTTAAAAACATTCTAAAGAGTTCTTGGTGAAATCCTGTCAATTATTTTCTCTTTTGTGATCATCTGTTCAATTCACACTATCTCTAGGCTCTTCTCTGCCAATGAGTTTGGATGGCCCTCCCAACTGTATTAAACTTTGGATTTCTCAATTCTTTAGCTTTGATTTCATGGTGGGTATGCTGATCCATGAAGAGTAGGGCAGCAGACCTGACAGGTAGCAGGGAGATATCCTGCTGCTAGTTTTGTATTTGCATAGTCTCTCCTGAAAGTTTATTTATCAGCACATATTTTTGAAAATTGATTCTACTGGATGCTTTTACAATAGCACTGTTTGTCATTTTAGAGGGGCTATATTCAAGATTAATTTTAACTAGATAGTTAAGAATGAGGCAACATGATTAACAGTAATGATGCATTTTATTATAATCACAATAAGACACATCAGACAAAATGTGGTGGCAGTCCTGGAATAATAGATAATATTTCTATCATGACAGTGACTTATTAGTCTCTGATTCTGTGGACTCATACTTATTTGCATAAGATAAATCTTTTTATAGCTCAGACATTAGTTTTGTATCTTCAGTAAACCGTCTTGGGATTTTGTAAGGCACTCTTGGATTTGGACAGTGTAATGAAAAACTGTGTATGTTTTGCTACTATATGTTATTGTTTAATTCAGTCTCTCAGTTGTGTCCGATTCTTTGTTACTCCATGAACTGCAGCATGCCAGGTCTCTCTGTCCATCACCAACTCCCAGAGTTTACTCAAGCTCATGTCCATTGAGTCAGTGATGCCATCTAACCATCTCATCCTCTGTTGTCCCCTTCTCCTCCCGCCTTCAATCTTTCCTAGCATCAAGGTCTTTTCAAATAAGTTACTTCTTCGCATCAGGTGGCCAGAGTATTGGAGTTTCAGCTTCAGCATCAGTCCTTCCGGTGAATATTCAGGGCCGATTTCCTTTAGGATGGACTGGTTGGATCTCCTTGCAGTCCAAGGGATTCTCAAGAGTTTTGTCCAACACCACATTTCAAAAGCATCAATTCTTTGGCTCTCAAGTGTCTTTATAGTCCAACTCTCACATCCATATTTGATCACTGAAAAAACCATAGCATTTACAAGATTGACCTTTGTTGGCAAAGTAATGTCTCTGCTTCTTAATATGCTGTCGAGGTTGGTCATAACTTTGCTTCCAAGGAGCAAGTGTCTTTTAATTTCATGGCTGCAGTCAATATCTGCAATGATTTTGGAGCCTCCCAAAATAAGTCTGTCACTGTTTCCACTGTTTGTCAGTAGTTGTGTTGTGTGGGCTTAGTTGCTTCTCAGCATGTGGGACTTTAGTTCCCTGACCAGGGATCAAACCCATATCCCCTGGATTACAATGAAGATTCTTAACCATTGGACCACCAGGGTTAACAATAACCATTGGACCACTAGGATTAACAATAATACCACATATTATTGTTAGCTTCTTTTTTTATTGGGAATCTGTATTTTTGTAAATGCTATCATATGATTTCTGTCTATTTTTCTTTATTTTACCCAGGATATCTAAATTTGATATTTCAGGAGGCAGTTTAAACTAAACTAATATTTAATAGATGAAGAAAATGAAAGAACAAAGTTTAATTGATCTACATTTCAGGATGCTCACTTGATTTTGTTTAACTAACTCCCTACTTCTTACCTTCCTTAAATATGTCATATTTAACTTTTCCATACACGTCTTTGTAGTTTTCTGTTCATTTATATTAGCATAATAAGTATGGTGTTTCTGATGTGAAACCAGCTGTCTTACAAACAGTTGGGATGTTAGAATCATGACACACTTTTGATGATAGTAGCACTGTCTCTTGATCTCATACAAATATCCCTGCTCTCGTCTTCCCATTATACATTCTTCCTTTCCTGGTTATCTCTGATTTTCGGATTTACAAATCCTCAACCCATTTTACTTCTCTTGGGTGAGTAAAAGACAGATATTGCTGCCTTTCTCTGTAATCAGTAGCACATTTTCCCTTCCCATTTTGATCTACAAGAAGTGAACTGTTGCATGGAAATCATAAGATTCATAGTTGCAAATCATGAAATCTATTCATCTGTTTTGTTTCTCAAGGATTTTTTGAAAAGTATTCCCTTTAGAGATTTTTTTTTAAACTGATCTTTATCAGAGATGTTAACCAAGCCTCTTCTAACTATTGTGTAACTGCTGGGCAGGTTTAAAAGTTTAAGCACAGATAGATCTTCTATAGATCCCTAGATACAGGATTGATCTTACTGTCTGTTGCACCTCTGTGATTTCACAACTTCCCCCCCTCCCTTTTTTTCCTTTAGGAATAGTAAGGAAGGGTGATGCATATTTTCTTTGTTAATTCTGCCTTTAATTTATTTGCATTCAACACTAGGGGAATGACAGGTCTAAAAGAACATATAATTGTGCTGTATCTGATCTTCTTTTTAAGACCTTTAAAATTCTTTCTCCTTTCCTGTAAATTACTAGAATAATCTTCTTTTTGGAAATAGGACTTACTTTGATATCTGTGTACCCATCTTTCTATAGTTTTAACTACAAGTAGGTCATTGCTCAGTCAACATGCAAACTTCCCCTTTTTGTGTCTATGAATCATTCTATCTTCTGTTTGAGTTTTTGCTTCTTTTGAACATTCTTTTTCCTGTGGTTATCTAACTTTTTGCTTGAAAAGTCCCTGCCGTTCTTTACAGTGTTCTACTTGTGACATCATTAACTTTTACATTCTTCTGAATTGACAGCTATCCAAAGTGTGCTCATTTATATTCATTAAAAGACAAACACATTGGTTGCTAAATCCCATCTATCTAAAGGTTCTCCCCGCTCCAGGAATTTTTCACTAAATTATGGCTACATTTCATTTTCTGATCAGGAATAGCAGTTAATGTCTATAATCATATGTAATTGTATATTACTCTTGAACTACTTTAGAATCTTGTCTCCCTAGTGAAATCTATAAGCTCTTAGGGATAGAGACCATGTCTTATATTTCTTATACAGAACACCTTAGCATGATTCTGATTAAACACAGATGATAGACACTTAATAAATAGCTGGTGAATTGAGTTGACCTCACTTATTCTCTGCTCATTCATTTGCTATGATTTCTAGCATCTCCATTATCTGGCCTCTTGTTTGTTTTATTTGTGGGACATCCATGGAGATCTCTTTACTTGATATCTAGGAATCTGTACTCTCTTGTAAACTTAAATTAATTAGTACTCCTTTTTCAGTAGTGTTTTATTTTTCTTCTTCCATCTTTCTTTTAATACCATTCTGTCCTCTTCACCTCATCTACCCACTAACATAAATTTCATTTTGTCTGCTCTCCTAGGTTGTGGAGATCTAATCCCTGGTCATTACAAAGCTGGGATCTAGTTTATAGCAAGCCCTATGACACTGCAGCCTTGCCAGTGCTGATTGCCTGCTGTTTTTGGCTTAAATACTGCTTCTGCTTGAAGGATCAGAAACTTATTTTAGTTTCTGATATCCTTATTTTTGACTAAATGTGCTAGAAAATAGAATTGTAGTTCTAACATATGTGTGCCCCCTTGGTGATGTTTATTAAATGTTTATTAGGTGATTGTTTTCTTTCCCTTGGCTCACCGTACCATCTTCATACTCTCCATGTCATTGTCTTTGTATCATTAAGACATTTTAAATCCCTGAGTATGCAGTAGTTGTTTGTTCAAGTGCTTATACTTCTGCCCTTCCAGTTAATGGTGGTGGTTGGGGGCCAAGCACCAAAGGCTATTCGAAGTGTGGAATGCTATGACTTCAAAGAAGAGCGATGGCACCAAGTAGCAGAATTGCCTTCTAGGAGATGTAGAGCAGGTAAGCATGATGCATTGTGATCATTTCCCTATTGCTGGGTCACTGGGAGTTTCCTCTCAGGTCTTATCTTACTAAGATTCTTCCAATAAAAGAATCTGTTGGAGAAACTTTAATTAAAATAGCTATGTGATTAAACAGTGATTTAGGAGCCTCATACAACTCACAAGACATTGGTGGAGTTAGCAGCTTCTTTCTTTAATTTACATATTTTTGTGATTCTAATGTAAGGTAGAGTAGCTAGCAATTTGCTGGATATTTTCCTAGTTACCTTTGTTGAAGAATTGAGAAGGAATTCTTTAGCTTGGGACACTTATTGCTAAGAAATTTGTAACTTAGCTATAATCCACAGTTGCTTTCTTCCAAGCATCTGCTTTTCAAGCATTTGTTGAAATGGACCTTATTTAGCCAAAACTACAATCAGAAAAAGACGTTTGCAATTTCTAAGAATTCTTTCTGAGACTCAAACCTGGATCTGTAAATTCATGTCTCCCACATCAAAATGAGTTGTAAGCGTAACAGAACATTTCTGTTGTGGTAGTCCTTTTACAGTACATCCTGGAGCTTGTTATATAAGAGCATGGATTTAACTCATTCCTTTATAGCTGTCTAGTATGTTGGAGAGGGGGTTCTGGATGTAGTATAATTTTTACTAATTTTTAATTGAACATTAAAATTGTTTTTAATCTTTCTTTATGAACAGTGCTGCAATTCCTTATACATATATCATTATGTATGTATGCTAATAGATTTTAGTTGGATAAAATTCTAGAAATGGAATAATTATTAAAAGGGTCTCTTAAGATATATTATTACCTCCACTAACAGTAAATATGAAGGTACTAATTTCCCTACATACCCTATGAAAGTGAAAGTTCTCAGTCCTGTCCAACTCTTTGCAACCCCATGGACTACATAGTCCATGGAGTTCTCCAGGCTTCCCAACCCAGGTCTCCTGAAGCCTAAGAATTCTAGAGTGGGTAGCCTGTCCCTTCTCCAGGAGATCTTCCCAACCCACAAATCAAAATGGGGTCTCCTGTATTGCAGGTGTATTCTTTACCAACTGAGCTATCAGGGGAGCCCCTGTAACACCTTATAATTAAATGTTTGAGTTTTACAAGCTGGTAGGTGAAAAATTCTTTCACATCTAGTTTGCACTTCTATTTTGAGGAAAGTTAAACATCTTTCTAAGTGGTCAGTTCATGGTTTCATGATTTTTGCTATTGTTTTATTATTGATTTGATATGTTAAGGAGAATAGCCCTTTTTTCCTGTTAGTTGTGTTGTGAATATTTATTTGTATTAATCTTTTGACTTTATTTGCATTATTTTTGTGTTATTTTTGCTATGTAACACTGTTACTTTCTATGTGTTTCTGTACCATCAGAATTTTGTTCTTGTACTTATGGATTTCTTTCTTGTATAGAAAAGCCTCTCTCAAAAATTATTTGTGTGTGTAATTCATAGTATTAGTATCTTATATAGCTGTGATACTTCTCAAAACTTAAGAAATCAGTATTGGTATATTACTGTTACCTAAGCTACAGGCTTACTGTATTTTACAGTTTTTTCTGTTAATGTTCCTATTCTGTTTCAAGACCTCACATTGCATGCATGCATGTATTTATAATTGAAGTAAATATAGTTGATTTACAATATTGTGTTAGTTTCAGGTATATAGCAAAATGATTCACTTATATTTATCTTAAGACTATTTTCCATTATATATTATTGCAAGATATTGAATATAGTTCTCTGTGCTATACAGTAAATCCGTGTTGCTTATCTACCTTATGTGTAGTAGTATGTATGTGTTAATCCCACACTTCTAATTTATCCCTTTCCCTGTTTCCCTTTTGGTAGCCTTAAGTTTGTTTTCTGTGTCTGTGAGTCTGTTTTGTATGTAGATTTGTTTATATCATGTTTTAGACTCCACATATGTGATGTCATGTAGTATTTGTCTTCTGATTTACTTCTGTATGATATTCTCTAGGTTCATCCACATTGCTGCAAATGGTAGTATTTCATTCTTTGTTATGACAGAGTAATATTCCACTGTATATGTGACACATATTAAACCAATCATCTGTTGGTGGACACTTGGTTTGTTTCCATGTCTTTGCTATTGTAAATAGTGCTACTCTGAACATTGAGGTGCATGTATCTTTACAAATCACAATTTTCATCTTTTCCAGATATATGCCCAGGAAGGGGATTGCTGGATCATATTGTAGTTTGCATTTTTAGTTTTTTAAAGAAAACTCCATACTATTTTCCACAGTGGCTACACCAATTTACATTCCCACCAATAGTGTAGGAAGGTTCCCTTTTCTTCACATCCTTTTCAGCATTTATCATTTGTAGATTTTTGAAGCCATCTGACCACTATGATGTAATACTTCACTGTGGTTTAGATTTGCACATCTCTGATAATCTCAGATGTTGCACATTTTTCATGTTCCTGTTTGGACATCTATTTATCTTCTTTGGAGAAATGTCTGTTTAGGTCTTCTGCCCATTTTCTGATTGGGTTGATTTTTTTTCTTTTTGTATTGACTTGTGTGAGTGGTTTGTATATTTGGGATATTAACACCTTGTCAGTTGCATCATTTGGAAATGTTTTCTCCCATTCCATTGGTTGCCTTTTCATTTTGTTGATGGTTTTCTTTGCTGTGATTGTGTTTGTGATGGTTTCCTTTGATTCCTTAAAAATCAAAATTTTTAAGTTTTGAGCACCTCATGCAAAGAGTTGACTCATTGGAAAAGACTCTGATACTGGGAAGGATTGGGGGCAGGAGGAGAAGGGGATGACAGAGAGTGAGATGGCTGGATGGCATCACCAACTTGATGGACATGAGTTTGAGTGGACTCCGGGAGTTGGTGATGGACAGGGAGGCCTGGCATGTTGCAATTCATGGGGTCGCAAAGAGTCGGACACGACTGAGCAACTGAACTGAACTGAACTGAGGTCCTGTTGTTGATATTTGCTCTTATTTCTTTTGTCTTGGGAGACTGCTCTAAGAAAATATTGCTGTGATTTATTTCTAAGAATGTTTTGTGTGTTTTTTCTTCCAGGCATAGCATGTCTTACATTTTGTTTTTTAAACCATTTGTGTTTATTTTTGTAGGTGGTATGAGGGAGTATTCTAATTTCATTGATTTACATGCAGCTGTTTAGCTTTCCCAACACTACTTGTTGAAGAGACTCTCTTTTTTCTATTGCTTAGTCTTGTCTCCTTTGTTGAATTAATTGACCATAGGTATGTGGCTTTATTTCTGGCCTCTCTGTTCTCTTACATTGATATATATGTCTGGTTTTGTACCATTACCATAGTGTTTTGTTTACTGTAGCTTTGTAGTTTTGTGTAATGTCTAGAATACTTATGCCTCCAGCTTTATTCTTTTTCCTCAATATTTCTTTGGCATTTCTGGGTCATTAATGGTTCCATATAAGTTTTAGGATTGTTTGTTCAGGTACTCTGAAAACTGTACTATTACAGATTGCATTTAATGTATAAATTGTGTGGTCATTTTAGCAATATTATTTTTGTAAGAGCCAGAGATTTCTTTCCAATTCTGAATCATGTCCAGTTTCCTTCATTATTGTTTTATAGTTTTCAGCATATGGATCTTCCACCTCCTTGGTTACACTTATTCCTAGGTTGTTGGAATTTCAGATGGGACTTATCTTTTAAACTTTCTTTTTCTGATATTTCATTGTTTGTGTAAAGGAATGCAACAGATTTCTGTGTATTAATCTTGTATCCTGATGTTGTTGAGTTTATTTAGTAGTTCTAATAGTTGTTTGTGGAATCTTAAGGGTTCTCTATAGAGAATGTCACATCATGTACAAATAATGACAGTTCTTACCTCTTCTCTTCCTATTTGGATACATTTTATTTCTTGTCAGACTGATAAGACTAGGACTTCCAAACAGTATTGAGCAGAAGTGGTAAAAGTGGGCATCCTTGTCTTTTTCCTGAATTTAGCAGGAAATTTTCCAGCTTTTCACTGTTGAGTATTATGTTTGCTATAGATTTGTCATAAATGACGTTTATTATGTTGAGATATGTTCCCTTTATAGCCATGTTAATGAGACTTTTTGTCATGAGTAGATGTTGAATTTTATTAAATACTTTCTCTGTGTCTATTGATAGGTTCATCTATTTTTTTTTTTTGGTTTCTTTTGTTAAATGATGTATCATATTGATTGATTTACTTAAACCATCCTTTTTAACCTGGAATGAATGCAACATCAGTATGATCCTTTCTCTGTATTGCTGGATTTGGTTTGCTAATATTCTGTTGAATAATTTTGCATCGATATTCTTCAGAGATATTGGCCTGTAATTTTCTTTTTTTTGTAGTATCTTTGTCTAGTTTTGGTATTAGAGTGATGGTGCCCTCATAGGATAACTTTGGAAGTATTCCTTTCTTTGGAATAGTTTGAGGAACATAGATAAGCTGTATGGTCCTGGACTTTTGCTTGCAGGGAGTTGTTTTTATTACAGATTCTATTATTATCTGTTCCTTCAGTTTTTGCTGAGCTTTTCAGGTGGCTCAATGGTATAGAATCTGCCTGTAATGCAGGAGACGTGGGTTCAGTCCTTGTATTGGGAAGATCCCCTGGAGAAGGAAATGGCAGTTCACTCCAGTATTCTTACTTGGGAAATCTCGTGGACAGAGGAACCTGGTGGGCTACATATAGTCCATGGGATCACCAGAGTTGGACATGACTTACTGACTAAACAGCAACATGTTTCTTGAAACTTTCATTTCTTCTAGGCTGTCCAGTTTGTCATTATGTAAGTGTTCACCATATTCTAATGATTTTATTTTTTTGTATTTCTGTGGTTGTTATTTCTCTTCTTTTACTTCTTTGTTTGTTTATTTGGGTTTGCTCTCTTCTTGTTGAACCTAACTAGAGGTTTGTTGATTTTTGCTTATCTTTTCTAAAACCAGCTCTTGGCTTTATTGATCTTTTCTGTTATTTTTCTTTTTAATCTTCATTTTCTTTATTTCTTCTCTAATCTTTGTTATTTTTTTTTTCTGCTAACCTTGAGTTTTGTTTATTCTTCTTGTCCTAATTATTTTAGTTGGTAGGTTAGGTTGTTTGAATTTTTCCTTGAGGAATGCCTTTATAGCTATGAACTTCTCTTGTAGAACTGCTTTTACTGCATCCCATAGGATGTAAGGGTGTGTTTTCATTGTCCTTTGAATCAAAGCATTTTCTGTTATCTTACTTGAGTCCATCATTGACCCATTGGTTTTTTAGTAGCATGTTGTTTCATCTCCATATGTTCGTTTTTTTCCTCTGTTTTCTTTCTGTAGTTGATTTCTAGTTTTACATTATTGTGGTCAGAAAAGATACATGCAATAATTTCTGCCCTCTTAAATTTGTTGAGGCTTGTTTTGTGACCTAGTGTGTGGTGTATCCTGGAGAATGGTCTGGGCATACTTTAAAAAAATGTAATGTATATCTTGGGTATTTTTGAATGTAGTGTCCTATAGATATCAGTTAAATCCAACTAATGTGTTGTATCATTTATGATCCCTCTTTCCTTGTTGATATTTTTTGTCTGGAATGTCTGTCCATTGATAGCAATGGGGTATTAAATTTTCCTACTATTGTTATATTCCTGTCAATTTCTTCCTTTATGCCTGTTAGTATTTTTTTTTAATTTTATTTATTTTATATTGAGTACATGTATCCTCTTCCAATATTGATCCCTTTATTATTAAATAATGCCCTTCTGTGTCTTTCATTAGGACTTTTAAAGTCTATTTTGTCTTATATGAGTATTACAGCCTCTCCATTCTTGTCATTTCCATTTGCCTGAAGTATCTTTTTTCATCTTTTCACTTTAAATTTCTGTGTTTCTCACACTGAAGTGAGTCTCTTTGTAGGCAATACAGTGTAATTTCTTGTCATATTTTTTATTGTTTTCATTCTGCCAATCTATATGTCTTTTGATTAGTCCATTGACATTTGAAGTAATTATTGATAGGTATGTACTTATTAGGACTTCCTCAGTGGCTCAGCAGTAAAGAATCTGCCTGCCGTGCAGAAGACTCAGGTTCAGTCCCTGGCTTGAGAAGATCCCCTAAAAGAGGAAATGGCAACCCATTCCAGTATTCTTGCTGGGAAAATCCCATGGACAAAGGAGCCTGGTGGGCTATAATCTGTGGAGTCACTGAGAGTCGAACGCAATGACGCAAGTACACAGAGAGCTGTCAAATCCCTGTATAGACTATGTAAGTCCAATATTTTTGGTGTGAGGGCTGTTTCTGGTCTGTATGCCAGCCACATCTCTCCTCAGAATGTGCTGGCTGTTAACCCTTGATAGGGGATGTGATTGGAGTTGTTGTGTCCAGAACCTGCTCTAGATGTTGAGTGGGGCCTCCTCTTTTCTTCTTGGCTGTCACAGCCTTGTCAGGGGCAGGATCTGCCCCCCAGTGCCCTGAGTCTCAGGCTCAATATGGTGCCGTTGCCCTTGCTCTGTCCCAAAGGAAGTGAGCTCTAGAAGCAAGTGAGGACCATATGGTCACAGTGTGAACCCCTGTGCAGTCATTTGTGGTTCTGCCTAGAAACAACCTATGGTCATGTCCCTTTCTCCATGGCATTCATCCCAGATCTATTGCTAGGCTATGGTGTGTGGTGTGGAGTGGGCTGGTGCTAGGGGTCAGGGTACTTAGCTGCAGGAATCAAGATGATTGTGCTGCTGCTGATACTTGGGCTGCCTCTGTGACAGGCCTCTCCCAGGACCTATCTGCATTAGATCTGGCTCCAAGCTTCAGTGTCAGATGGGCAGAACCAGAGTGTTCCATCCAGAAAAGGAACCCCTGTGTATTCCTCCCCAGGGGCTGTTTCTCTGTTTCTGTTTCATGTGTTTCTGTGGTGTCACCCAGTGAATACACCAAGAATGTCTGCTGCCCTCATGGTGTGAGTGCTGACTGTGGGCTCTGAGATTTGATAAGGCCATACACAAGGCCCTCCAAGCTGTCTCTATGCAGATAGACTGAGTCCTCAACCTGGGCCCATCTGCCCAAGATTCAGCATCTAGCTGCTGTACTAGCATCCCCACCCATTGTGCATATTTTTTTTTAATTTTATTTATTTTATATTGAGTACATGTATCCTCTTCCAATATTGATCCCTTTATTATTAAATAATGCCCTTCTGTGTCTTTCATTAGGACTTTTAAAGTCTATTTTGTCTTATATGAGTATTACAGCCTCTCCATTCTTGTCATTTCCATTTGCCTGAAGTATCTTTTTTCATCTTTTCACTTTAAATTTCTGTGTTTCTCACACTGAAGTGAGTCTCTTTGTAGGCAATACAGTGTAATTTCTTGTCATATTTTTTATTGTTTTCATTCTGCCAATCTATATGTCTTTTGATTAGTCCATTGACATTTGAAGTAATTATTGATAGGTATGTACTTATTAGGACTTCCTCAGTGGCTCAGCAGTAAAGAATCTGCCTGCCGTGCAGAAGACTCAGGTTCAGTCCCTGGCTTGAGAAGATCCCCTAAAAGAGGAAATGGCAACCCATTCCAGTATTCTTGCTGGGAAAATCCCATGGACAAAGGAGCCTGGTGGGCTATAATCTGTGGAGTCACTGAGAGTCGAACGCAATGACGCAAGTACACAGAGAGCTGTCAAATCCCTGTATAGACTATGTAAGTCCAATATTTTTGGTGTGAGGGCTGTTTCTGGTCTGTATGCCAGCCACATCTCTCCTCAGAATGTGCTGGCTGTTAACCCTTGATAGGGGATGTGATTGGAGTTGTTGTGTCCAGAACCTGCTCTAGATGTTGAGTGGGGCCTCCTCTTTTCTTCTTGGCTGTCACAGCCTTGTCAGGGGCAGGATCTGCCCCCCAGTGCCCTGAGTCTCAGGCTCAACATGGTGCCGTTGCCCTTGCTCTGTCCCAAAGGAAGTGAGCTCTAGAAGCAAGTGAGGACCATATGGTCACAGTGTGAACCCCTGTGCAGTCATTTGTGGTTCTGCCTAGAAACAACCTATGGTCATGTCCCTTTCTCCATGGCATTCATCCCAGATCTATTGCTAGGCTATGGTGTGTGGTGTGGAGTGGGCTGGTGCTAGGGGTCAGGGTACTGTAGCTGCAGGAATCAAGATGATTGTGCTGCTGCTGATACTTGGGCTGCCTCTGTGACAGGCCTCTCCCAGGACCTATCTGCATTAGATCTGGCTCCAAGCTTCAGTGTCAGATGGGCAGAACCAGAGTGTTCCATCCAGAAAAGGAACCCCTGTGTATTCCTCCCCAGGGGCTGTTTCTCTGTTTCTGTTTCATGTGTTTCTGTGGTGTCACCCAGTGAATACACCAAGAATGTCTGCTGCCCTCATGGTGTGAGTGCTGACTGTGGGCTCTGAGATTTGATAAGGCCATACACAAGGCCCTCCAAGCTGTCTCTATGCAGATAGACTGAGTCCTCAACCTGGGCCCATCTGCCCAAGATTCAGCATCTAGCTGCTGTACTAGCATCCCCACCCATTGTGCATTTTAATTTAGACAAGGAAGCATGGTGAGGTTGCGGTGATCAGCTCCAGGGTGTGTCTGCTCTGATTGCTAGTAAACCAGCACCCGTACACTCCTCAAGAGCAAAAACCAGGCCCCTTTGAGACAGGCTGGGACCTGGAACGTGGCATCCTTTACTGTAGTTCTTGTATCTGGAAATACTTTCAGCAGCAGAATATAAAGAAACTCTGGTGGTAGTTTAGTCGCTAAGTCACATCTGACTCTTGTGACCCCATGGACTGAAGCCTGACAGGCTCCTCTGTCCATAGGATTCTCCAGGAAAGAATATTGAAGTGGGTTGCCATTTAGGGGATGTTCCTGACCCAGGAATAGAACCCAGGTCTCCTGCATTGCAGGCAGATTCTTTACTGACTGAACTATGAGGGAAGCCCACTTCACACATGCATAGTCAGGGCACTTACGAACAAGGCTAAAACACAACTGCCACTTCTGACATGCTGGGAGCAAAAGCAGGTCCTGCACACAACATTACCAAGGCGTGGGCAAACCATCTAAGTTACATGCCCTGTGCACCCCACTGATCCTCTCTCACCTTCACACCATTTAAGAAATCAGCTCTCGTCTCTTCAGGGAGTGAGCAAGGGAAGCTGTTATTTGTTTTTGCTCCCTTTTGCTAAGCACATATCCCAGTAAAGGCCTGCCTGAATTCCTGATCTGGCCTCTTATCAATTGCTATTTCTTAGAGAGTCCAGGAACCCACATCTGTAACACCTCCAGCCCCTCTGTCTGTCCTGTCAGACCTTGCAGCAAGCAATGGGGGCTCCCCAAGACAAGGTCCTGCCCATGCGAACCTTTCCTTTCTTACAGCTCCCTCTCAGGTGTGCAGGCCTGTCCTAAATGCCTTTTCCCCCCATCCTCCTTGGTTACATGGAAATTTTCCTTGCAGCTTTGGTTGTAAAAGAGATCTCTTGCCAGTTTCCAGTCAGTTTTCTGTGAGAGTTGTTCTACGTGTAGATGCATGTTTGATGCACTTGTGGGTGAGATGAGTTCTGTTTCCTCCTGCTTTGCCATTTTGATCCTTGTAATATTGCATTTAGTTGTCATGTTTTCTTAATCTCTTCAGACTTGTGACAGTTCCATAGTCAGTCTGTATTTTCATGCCCTTGATTCTTTTGAAGAGCACTTGATCAGATATTTTGAAGATTGAAGAATGTTTTACAATGATACTGCAAAGTGTGTAAGATTTATTAACCTTGAAATAGATGTTATTTGCTCTAGTGGCTCAGGAGTTAGTGATAATCTCTTCAGGATTAGTGGTTTGGGAAAGGCCTCATAGGAAATATGGAACTTTCATTGGGTTTTCCAACTTGAAGAGGAGCTTCTCAGAACAGGACAGCAGCACAAAAAAGTTTAGGTAGGTGAAGAAGTGATGAAATCCAGAGTCTGCAATTTAGTTTCTCCACCTAGGGACCCTCTAGCATCTCACTAGCCCAGGGGCTAGCACACTTTTTCTTAGAGGACCAGAGAGTAGGTATTTGTGGCTTTGTGGGTAATATAATCTTTGTCACAACTAATCAAATGCCACCATAGTTGAAAGCAGCATGATGAATGTCTGGAGCTGTGTTCGAATAAAACTTTATTTATGGATACTGAAATTTTAATTTTATGTAACTTTTCATATATCATGAAATATTCTTTTCTTCTTGACTGCTTTTCAACCATTTAAAGGTGTAAAAATCATTCTCAGCTCAGTGAGCTTCTACTGGAATAGCCTACTGGCTATAATTTGCTAACCCCAGATTTAGCCCACTAACATGATAAACTAGAAGCAAATTAAATATAAACATGTTCAGGTAGTTGGAAAATTCTTGCTCATTGTTTAAGTCTGTGTATATCTTTGAAAAAGTAGGAGTCAAAGTAATATCTCAACCCATGCCATTGCATTTTTTCGTAGCAGAAAGGAGCACAATCTAGTTGTTCTGTATTCTCACTAACGAATAGTGCTTCTTAGGCCTATTCAGCCAAGCTTTTCCTTAGGGGAACTTAAAATCTGACAACAGTTCTAGACCATTTGGAATGCAGTCTTTAGGTGGTGGCAGTGTTCTTGCCTGGAGAATCCCAGGGATGGGGGAGCCTGGTGGGCTGCCGTCTATAGGGTTACACAGAGTCAGACACGACTGACATGACTTAGCAGCAGTAGCAGCAGTTGGGTTGCACACTCACTATTAACTGCTGTATTTCTTTTGCAGGGATGGTTTACATGGCTGGACTCGTTTTTGCTGTTGGTGGCTTTAATGGTTCCTTGAGGGTCCGCACTGTGGATTCTTATGACCCTGTGAAAGATCAGTGGACCAGCGTTGCTAACATGCGAGACCGGAGAAGCACTCTGGGGGCTGCTGTGTTGAATGGACTGTTATATGCGGTGGGAGGCTTTGACGGGAGCACAGGCAATTTTCTTTCATCTTTTCTAAATTACTATTAGAAATTAACATAGCAATCATATTTATGGAACAAGCCCTGGCATAATTAGGAGTCAGTTGAGTGTTTTACTAGATATTATAAGTTGAAAATTTCCATCCAGAATGCCTTTAAATGATGTTAAGAGTGCTGAGTATATGTTTTTCTCATGCTTCAGTATCAGTCATCTTCACAAGTTTAAAAAGCCAGTGAATGTCAGTAGCTTGTATAGATGTTCTCTAGAAAAGAAATTATTTCTCTTCATCATGTAATTGGACGTTAGCTCATTTTAACGCAACTGAAGTATTTCCCTAATGTGTGTATATAAGGAACCTGAGGAGGAGATGACGCACCTGGTGCTTTGTTCATTACAGGGCTGTCCTCTGTGGAAGCATACAACATCAAGTCTAATGAGTGGTTCCACGTGGCTCCCATGAACACGAGGAGGAGCAGTGTGGGTGTCGGTGTTGTTGGAGGTGCGGGCAATCTTCTGGTGGTTAAAGAGTGTTTCTTCCAGTAACCCAGACCCCAGTTTTCTAAATGGGCAAGCAAATGATTTTAAAAGGGAAGCATACAGTGGTTATTATGAAATGTTAGTCGGCCTTTTTTGCCTGCCCCCTGGCCTCTCTCTATCCTCCCTCCCTCTTTTTCTCATCTCTTTGTATAACATATATAAATTATTAACTGATCTTAGTATAATCATTTGGGAAGCAAACCAGATGGCATGAATATGAAGTTTTACATCTAGAGAAGGGCTGTTTAACTTTTAAGTGATGGGTTGTCACAGTTATTTGTGTACATGATACTTTGTTCCCCCAAAGAATTAACACTGTAAGTATGAATTTTTTTTATTCATTGGGCAGATTTGTGGCTTCCCACCTACCTCTCTATGGTGAGTATAATTCTCTGCACTGACTTTTTTTTTAACCAGATTTTATTGTATTTTAATTCACATACAATACATTTCACTCATTAAAGTGTACAATTTGGTGTACACCTGTCATAACAGTTAGTTTTAGAACATTTCTATTACCCCCAAAGCAACCCTATTGCCCTCAGTTATCACCCACATGCTTGACAAACACTACGCTACATTCCTGTCTCTGTGTAAATTTTCTACTTATGGACATTTTCATATTAATGAAATTACAGAGTATGTTGTCCTTTTGCAGCTGGCTTCTTTGACTTGGCATAATGTTCAAGATTCATTTGTGCTGTAGCATTTACCAAGGCAATGGCACCCTACTCCAGTACTCTTGCCTGGAAGATCCCCTGGATGGAGGAGCCCACTAGGCTGCAGTCCATGGGGTCGCTAAGACTCGGACACAACTGAGCGACTTCACTTTCACTTTTCACTTTCATGCATTGGAGAAGGACATGGCAACCCACTCCACTGTTCATGCCTGGAGAATCCCAGGGACAGGGGAGCCTGGTGGACTGCCGTCTCTGGGGTCGCACAGAGTTGGACACAACTGAAGCAAGTTAGCAGCAGTAGCAGCATTTCTTTTTATTAGCAAATAATATTTCATTGTATACTGTACTGACTCTTAATATTACTTTTTTAAAATGCAACCCACTCCAGTATTCTTGCCTGGGAAATCCCATGGATAGAGCAGCTTGACGGGTTACAGTCCATGAGGTTGTAAAAGTCGGACACAACTGAGCACACACACACACATACAAGATAACTTTGCTATTTAATTTGGCTTTCTAGGATATTGTTCACTTAGCAAATAATTAGTGTTATCCAAAGATATAATAAGTGTACTTTCTTTTCTGTCAGATTATTGATGAAAGTGGTAAATTAATATATATTCTACAGATCTTTATAATGTGATTTGGTAACTCCACCTATCACCATTAGGCAAGATTTTAAATAGTTCATAAAAATCAGTAATACTTAAAGGTCAACTCTGCTACCATGGAGGAAAATTCAACATTTCATGACTTGGAAAAATAGCTGTTTATGAATATGACTTTCTTTGTGATTCCGTGTGTAGGTCTGCTCTATGCTGTTGGGGGTTATGATGGAGCTTCACGTCAGTGTCTCAGCACAGTAGAATGCTACAGTGCCACGGCAAATGAGTGGACCTATATAGCGGAAATGAGCACTAGACGGAGTGGAGCAGGTGAATAGAAACCTCATTCAGCAATTGAAACACAAAAATGATGGAAAAGAATTAGACAAGTGAAATAATGACATCTCTTTATATTATACTAATTCTAGTGACACTGTTAAAATGTCTTTTGCATTATACAGGTGGAGTGGTAGGTAGATGCACTTAAATTCACTTTGTAAAATTTCTCACGTGCTTCATCTGTTTCACTTAATTATTCATATTGTTTGGCATTACTTTTAGGTTTTTGTTTTTAGTGCTTGTTGGAGAACTTGCTTAATAACTCCCTTCATATCCATTTCTTACAGATTTAATACTCTTAATACTGATTTCCTTTTATCATGAAAGTTGTTTTCAAAAGGGTTATGTTGTAAAGGACTTCCCTCTCTGTTTTCACCTACACAGTATTTTTATTGTATTTGACAATAGCAATAGTTCTTACTAAGATTCTCATTTGTAATTATTTTCATTTCCATTTTCTATGTTGAATGCTTTTAATATTGATTTTTAATATGAATAATTTCAGAAGTTTCATTTACAAGTCATTTGAATAAACCCTAAAATGTTACAAATTTCCTGTCCCTTTTACTCTACTATAGGTTGGTTTTTTGTGTTTTATAGGTGTTGGTGTGTTAAACAACTTACTGTATGCTGTAGGGGGTCATGATGGCCCTTTAGTACGAAAAAGTGTTGAAGTGTATGATCCTGCCACCAATACATGGAGACAGGTTGCAGATATGAACATGTGCAGAAGAAATGCAGGTATCTGGCTAATTTAAGATTATGAAGTTTGTATTGAATTGTATTCAGAGTTTTACTGGTATCACTGTGTATTTCTGTTGTTCTTCTACTGATCTGAGTTCCTAATAGATTTGCCCTGTAAAGGCAAAAACTCACAATGATCCTAGGCAGTAAATGCCAAGCATGATGTGGGGCATGCAGTTTAATATCATCCTTCTATCAGAGCTTACTTTTTGGTGATGACCATAAATACTAAGTTAGAAAAAGAATCTATGTATTACTTGAATTCATTCTTTTGAACCACAGATATTTTTGAATGTCTGCCTGTATCATATTTTGGAGTTCAGTTTTCAGGGACTTTAGTCTAGTTAAGTAAATACTTACACCAGATTAAAAAGCTGGTTGTTTATCTGAATCTGGAGGGGGAAGCCTAATGAAGGCAACCACAATTTAATACAGTTCAGGGTTTCTAAAGAATGGAAAAGCTAAAACAACAACAACAACAGCAATTTTAAGAAACCTGCGGTCTTCAAGACAAGGGAAGTACTACCTTAAAAAGAAAATCCATGGAAGGGAAATAGAAATGGAAAATAGATTCAGGATAGCTAGATAGTTTTTTGGGGACATGCTCATCTTCTTAAAAATGGCATTGTCTTCATGCCAGGTCCTATAATCCAAAATAAACCTGATGATTCTCAGAATCACTGTGTACTATTGATTGATGTTGCAAGATGCACCCTCCATCACCCCAGAAATGCTCTTCCTATTTCTCTTTACTTTAAATGGGATCACTAAGGAAGATAAGTATATGGGACTCCAAGAACTCACTCAGCAGAACAAAATATATAATTCACTTGACCTTGTACCTCATCCAGTCAGTTGTACTAGATGAAGTACTAAAGCTCTCTCAGCTATGGATAGTCCAAACTAGTAAAACCCCACAAATCTGGGCCCCAGCACATGTGAAGTTAGAAAAGCATATATGTTTGTACTTCATGTATTAGGAAATTTATTTGCAACAAGAGCAAGAATGCTAAAAATAACTTTAGAAATCTACAGTTAAAGATGAATTATGGTAGTATCATACATGAAATACTGTACAGCCATTAAAAATAATATAAATCTGTATTTATTAACTTGAGGAAATATCCAGGTATATATTGTTTGGTGTGAGTGTGTAAGAAATAGTTTATGTAGCATGAGCTACTCTGGGGTTAAAAAAGAGTCTGAGAATATATGCATAGAAAAGAGCCAAAATTTCAGTAATTGGGATTCTAAGTGGTATAAGATTAGT